>JACCPG010000336.1:0-43277 GCA_016069955.1 Drepana arcuata
TTAACATTGTAGCTTATTCCTAGTAAGAACCAGACAGACAGCCTTGTATGTTAAGAGTTTTCTTTTATTTCACTTAATACTTCCCTGAAGGGTCCCGCGAGAGGGTAGAAAGTGTAATATTACCCTGGTTTCATCTGTAGATAAGTTTAGTCTCAAATATATTGGGTGAAACGCATACGCTTACCATTTTCTTTTCGAACGGAGGTTTCCTCGCGACGTTTTCATTGGCCGTCAATCTCATGGTTTGATAGTTCATAAAATATTTTCTTTACTATTAATTATTATTAGTACATATAAATATTATTAATATCAATTAAATAGTATATGCTTTGCATATTAGAGAAATATATAATTTTAAGGGTAACCAGAATTACAAGCAACGTTATTTGGTATGCGATAACGTTTCGCCCACAAAACATCGTTCCTTTAACGAGTACCGGTAGGTTTCAATTCCACAAGGAAAATGACAAACGAGGAAATATAGTGATTTACTTAAAATAACTCATTAATCCATAACAGTATTTACGTTTGAATATGCATACCTAGATTGTATTGCAGTGTGATTGGTTGTATTGCTTTCATGATACATGTGTATAAATAGTTATAGTTATAGACTTTAAAATTATACACAGATGGGCTAGAAACCGGTCATAAAAAAATTATAAAGTGTATTTATTCCATAGCGTGGCCAGATATCCGCTAGTAATAGTGTTAGTCTAGCTAGAGAAAACTGGGGATAATATATATGTATGGATTTAGATGTCTTCTTCTTGTAAGTGAACACAATGGAGCCCACAGTTACGTGACGCGCAGAGGTGGAACGCCAGGCAGGGGATGGCTGGACGAACTGTAGAAGTACCTTAACAATTGGGCGAGTAGCGCTCGATTTGGGCGATGGGGAGGCGAAGGCTTTATTTATGTAAATAATAAATATAATTACATTTCTTTAAGCCTATTATTCAAAAGTACTCAACATTTCTTGGTGGGATAGACAGCGATTACACTCGGGCAGGTATATCGGTAGTGCACGCGTTGGGTAGCCGTACATTTATTACATACATATCATCACGCCGAGTCCCTAACGGGGTAGGCAGACAGTATAGAGCGCCAGTTCTCTCTAGACTTACATACCTCTTCGTCCACATTCATCAGTCTCTTCATACATGCTCGTACAATTATTATTGCCAAGCAAAAAAATTTTGCCATTTGACTAAACAAATAAAACATTGTGAAATAAAAGAATAATACTACCTATTTAATATGGGACATGGGAAACACGAATCATGTGGTTACATAATATACTTATAGCGCAAGTATTTATGACAGGAAAATAGCAGTTAATCGTCGTATTACGATAATCCATTTAAGCGTTTGATTTTCCTTCCAGTGAGCACGTTTAACGCCTATGTTAGGTTTCTAACATTAACATTATGTTAATGCATATGCGACTTTAGTCACTCGTAATGACACGTTGTTATCTAACTCATCACGCTCATTACACTAACAAATGTAGCGTAAAATTTTGTTAAATGGTGTACCTACAAATGAAAAATCGCTCATTTCAGTTACAACAGGAGACGCGTTCACAAAAGATAATATAGTTTTTCAGTCGGCATATCGGTCAATGCCAGCAACGCTTTCCATTTCCAACGGATGGGGAAAAAAAAGTCGCGTAAAAACAACGACACTGTTTTGAGTAGTACACGTCATTCACCTTGTTTTGCGGCAATTCTTGAAATAATATCGTCAACCAACTTAATGAGCATTGCTAGTGCATTTGTTCAAACATTGGTGGTCCGATTAGAAATATCGATTTCACACACAACACGTGCGCAGACGGCTGAAACGCTGAGTAAGAGTATGATCGCACCTGGCACATGATAGGGGGTAGGGTTTGAAGGCGGTAGCCAGTAGGCGGCGCTGATAGGCGGATAGTTGCTGCTGTTGCGGCCCCCGCCCGCCTTGCTGCGTGCGCCGCCCGCCTCACCTCGCATCCTTTTCACTTCACTCCACTCACATCACATTACACACACACGACTGCATTCACCCGCGGTCGGGACTCTACTAACCACGCGACGTGTACGATTGCGCGCGCGCCGACGGACGACAACGATCAGTCATTCTTCGCGGGTCTGTGTCACCTCAAAGCCCCCCTCGCGACCCGCGCAAGTTAATGAGCTCCGTCCTGTCGCAGCACTATTACACCTTTGTCCACGACTGTTCTCATACTGTAAATATCAAAACAGAGACTATCGCCGACGTGACAAATGGCTCTGGCAATGCGACGTTTTATTGCTCAATCACAAAAAAAATACCGCTCTATTTTATGTAAAATTGGTGTCATTGACTATTAGCGACACTGAACACACAATGCATTCCATTGATAGAGATACGTCGGCATCCATAGTTATATTTTACATGAATCGAACTGATGGAATACTGAAATATTGGTGTGTAAGAATCGTCACGCTGCTCCCACTGTGAGTGGTGGTCGCTACGTGCTTGGGATTCTAAGGCGAGTGAGTTTGTTGCTAAAGGTGACTACACGCCGATTCGGCCCGGACGTTACCGTGGCGGGCACACTACGTGAATAGATTCGATTACCTATACATGTTTTATTTATTGTAAAGTATAATGCATCAAACTGACGTGCCACGCTAAGTTAAAATCGACCTTAACGCCAAGTCCCTTACGAGGTTGGCTGAGAGAGTAGAGCGTCCGTTCTCTCTAGATTTACATACCTCTTGTATGATAGAACAGACGCCTTCATATTTATTTAACTGCAAACAATAATCATTATTATCCAATCACATTCTTTACATCAAAATATTTTATTTCACATAAGCCTAGATGGGCACTTATAAAACGTCGAAAAAGGTGTCGAAAAAAATTTTGGTTGCACCTGAAAATATACTAACGTGGTGTTATAATGTACCTTCGCCCTAAGGTATGCTAGAATGTATTGGCTCACACGATTGATGCTGCATTGCATGTATAGAGCGCTAATCCGTTTGATGACTGTATTAATAGAATAGAATAATGTCTGCCATCCTGTGCACCGCATTGTATCCAATGCACGTGTCTTCAGTGAGCGTATATTATATAAACAATTCAGTAATATACTTAACGGAAATGTATCACACCTGTAAGTATGATCACAATGCAATTCAAATTTGGAAAATATACAAAGGGCTCGAAGGACCATTATTAAAAAAATCTAATATACATGTATGAACACACAGCACTGGCGCTCTACCCTCTCTACCTATTTGGTGAGGAGGTGCCTCAATGTATGACGATATGTATGTATGTACATAATATTTAGTTAATGTAGTTGTACCGAGAATAAATAGTCAATTTAAAAGTATTCACTAACAATTCAAGCTACGATGTGATGTTTACGATTGATACTAGAATAAAACTTGGAAAGCAGTTATTGTTCATAAAATCGGCTTCAAAGTCTTTATTAATAAAAATTGGGTAACATTTAATACAATATTTACAATAGAGCTTACATACGAAAATTATGTTCAACATATCCACGTATAACTGGATTAATCTCCTATCTAAAAAAACTCATTCCTAAACCCCTATGAAACGATATAAAGTTACGCATGAAGTTAAAAATAGACATAATATGTAAGGATTGAATGCCTTCTGCTGATAGCTATAATCGATTGGTCATGCAGTTCTTGGGAAGGCCTTGGATACCGCTTATCGTGGTTAAACATCGGTGCGCAAACACTGTTAGGCGCTCAGACACCTTCGAAGACCTTGATGCAAACTTAATGCATGAACATTTAAATTGTATTAAAAAACGATCCTAGAAACCATTACTTGAACACAACATCACAGAGAAAAGCGCATCAAATAAAAGATTCTTGATTTTGATTTTGACGAACAAACTCAACCTTCAATATACTCATAGGTATGCAATATGACTTCAATGGTTAGAACTTCATTCATAAATAATCAGATTTGAGATCTTCATTGGATGAAATTTTACATAGGAATGAAGTTTTTACGAATATCCGTAAATATTGTGCTTTTATAAAAGCTTTACGGTAAGAGATAACATCAGAAAAACTCACACAATTCTGACAAGAGAGTCAAAGAAATACGTTTCAAGTCGTTCTGAAAGACGCTGACCGATACAATCGCGTGCTATACATACATATGTTGCGAAAAATGGGTGTATGATATGCATGGACCTACGTTCTTCTCACTTCAGGTACCGATGACTATATATCATCGGCACCGGCCAAAGAAGGAGTGTTTTAAAACGAATATATTTTTTACTTTTATCTCTATAGATAAAAGTAGATAAAGATGTAGAAAAGTCTATACTTTTCTACATCTTTATTTCAGGGTACATACGTAATTTCAAGCAAAACTGTAAGCTAAGTAATATATTCATATTTCAATTCGAAATCTGAACGTCCGTCGCCTCTTTAAAGCGCTATGGCATGGCAGCTATGTCACCATCTATATATTCCAATATTCCAAATACTACATTTTGTATATCAAATGATCTACGAGACCACTACATCTAGTAAAAATTCGATGCAGTCCGGTTAACGTCCATTAGTGTCTTATCAATCTTACACAAACAATAAAATCCTCGATAAACTGCCGACAGAGTTTTCGTATAATTTTGATGTAGCGCCAAACGATTGCGCGTTGTAAATCTATCGTAGCGACATCTATTGCCAAGTGAAGATATCACACCAAGTCAGAGTATAATCGTTGTTTTTTATTAATAGGCTTAACACGTAAGAGTGTTAAGCTTATAAAAGTACGAGTATAAACTCAACATTTCTCAAAATATTTAGCTGCTCTAGAGGATAAATAGTACAAGCAATTATTGAACCTAAAATATTGGGCACTGATCTGAAAATTCCGCAAAAATATGTTAGAATTACAATCTATCACCACTTACCATTTCTATTTTCACTATCAGCCGGCTTCATCTGAATGGGGTGATGCATCTGTAAAAGGAGAGATGTTGCTATTATTCAAGCCTTCCTCATTTCATTCAGTTCAGTTTTCAATTCAAATATTAATTCTCATTATGCATATTTTTTTAATTCTGTTTTGGTCTCGATTACACTAATACAGACCCTATGATAATGCTGTATCCTAATACAATGCGATTTTGTATTATACATGAAATTGTGTGTAAACAAACGTTACTGCAATAAATACATTTTTAATATGAATATATCTTTATCCCACATGATAACAAGCGGCTTTGTTATTGTATGCTAATGTCACTGACGAATAACCTAAAACACTTTCCTATGTAAATATAAGGAAACATTTATTTGAATTGTCTATTCAATGCATAATGAAAAAAAAAAACGTTTATTTTATTTCGGCAAATTTGCTACGTTACGTCATGTTATTAGTATACGACCTGTTTGTTATACATATTCTGAAGATAGAAGCTATTTAGTCATCGACCATATTGATAAATGAAACTAGTAAACGTTGTACTCGATTAGTTACATTAACCAACCATCACAGATATAAAGCAAATCTCTCGACAATTCAGTTCAGTAATGGTTGGTTACGTACAAAATGTACGTACAGAATTACCGCAAAATACCCGGTTTTCACACGATCACAAAAGCAAACAAAATTAGCCCTATTAGAGGTTAATCAACAATAAAATATTGACGTACAATACCCGTAGTACTTGTATATTTATGAATTAACAATGGAGTCATGCAAACAACGGTGAACTATTTAAATTATTCGTAAACACTGCGAGAGTGTAAACATATCGTTGTCAATATTGTGGTGCGATTGACTTGATTGTGCTGCCGTACGTAAACTGTTCTGTTAACAAAATGCCATATTCTGTATACAACCATATTTGCTACTAAACCTACGGCTCGTAGGTTTGGTCGCATAAAACAAGACTTGAGAATTAGCACCGTCTCGTATATATCTATATATTGGGTTACGCTCTATTTAAAAAAAATGAGATGAAATAGTTAGGCAGATGTGTGTAGTAACACACCGTCTATTCGTTTTAGATATGTTTAGATGCGAACCCGACAATTGGCGAGTCCATCGCCGTTTCTTAAGCATCTTCATCATAATAAGTATGCAAGTTTCTTATCTATATTTTCCTCGATGCTATTTTGCCCGTATAAAATATGCCTAGAAATGCTTGCCCTCCTTCAAGAACGACCTTCTTCGTGCTAATTTTGATGACAATAAGCATACTAGAGTGCAGAAATAATAAGGCAACGTCAGAAAAGGTGTGTTGGTTTTTTTCTGCTAATAAATTTACACTTTCAATTTGAAGAAATAAATCTGTGAGTTTTTCTGAACTTAAGTATTAGTCCTATAGTGATTAGTCACACCACGAGTTTTACGGTGAAGAAAAACATCGAGAGGAAACCTGCATACGTTTGAGAAGCAATTCAAAGGCGTATGCATAGTCGTGCTTGAGTAACGGCGATGGACTCGCCATCTATCACATTGACACCTAAAATATATCTCTGGCGGAAAGTGGGTGTGTGGTACCTACCTATACACCTCTGCCTACCCCTTCGGGGACCCTTATGGGAAGGCGTGAGGATATATATTATTATAAATGTAACATCTCGATAAATTCGCCAAGATTTTGTTAAAGCTATGTATTCATACTCGTTTATTATCATGACTGCAACATTTTACTTCTTTAAAACTTTCCTTAGTGTCATACAATCGAATATCGAAAACTAATTTGCTGGAAGAGCACGACTCTCGCGTCTGTCTTTCAACAAATGTGTATTTATAAATGGACGACCATCAACGTCGCCCGTTGAGTAACGACCGGAGACCTATTGGCAGGCAAGTGATCGCACGGCTTTCAAGCATTAAAATCCAATGTGTCATGTAATACAAAACCAAAAAGATGCAAATACAAGCGGTATTCAAAAATGTATAGCTTTGGTGGCCGAGTGCTTCGAGCATTTGCCTGCAACACAAACATTGCAAGTTCGAATCCCGACTGTACCAATCAGTTTTTCTAAACTTAAGTACAGTAATTAGTCACACCACGAGCTTTACGGTGACGGATAACATCGAGAGGAAATCTGCATACGTTTGAGAAGAAGTTCAAAGCCGTATGTATAGTCGTTATTGAGTAGCGGCGACGGACTCGCCATCTGTCACGTCATCACCTAAAATATGTCTCTAGCGGAAAGTGAGTGTACGGGTACTACCTATACATATCTGCCTACCCTTTCGGGGACCCTTGACCCTTAATTATGACATTTTGTGTTGTAGATATACAAAATATTAAATGTGTGAAGTTTGTCGGGATGTTTGTTACTATTATCACGCCAGAACATCTGAATTGATAGGATTGGGTCCAAAAATTAAGAACATTATTCTAGTTATGATTAAAAGAAATATATACTTATGAATTATAATTTTTCGCGAGTGACAAACGTAAAATTTGCAAGGTGTTTCAATTTTTCTGATGAGAAGTATAATATGTTAACATTACTTTACTATCCAACTGACGTTAAAATCCGGATCAATATCCGTTCAACACTTTTAGCATTATCTCGTTCGGATAATTTGGATATTTTCTAAAATCTGAGCTTCGACAACGCTTATGACGTCATCAACGACCACGTACAGTGAATGTTATAAACAACGGAAATTTATGCTGACTGAGATGTGAAGTTACCTTTTTATTTCTCTGTCTCGTAAAATGATAGATATAAAGATTAAAACTCGGCGGATGAATAATGTTGTACACGTGATTCAAGATTGCTTGCTATAGAATATAATTTTAGATGATACACAAGAATCTTTAGGTTTTCCATTTCAAGTTTTTTTTTAATAATTTAACAGAAAAAGTAGTTTGGCACTAGTTTTCCTTTTGATACTAAAGTGAAGGTTATTGAATTCTAAGCCGGAATTGAACGCTAAGACTGGCAGTCTGGCAGGATACAACTATCGGTACCCTCACCACAGACGCTGTTCTTTGTGGGGAATGGTCGGGAATGGACATCATCGGTATTGCTTTGTATGAGATACGATGAAACGGAGGTGACATAACAATCAGATATTTATAGAGAGCGGTGATGGCCGAGAGGTTCTAGAACGCAAATACAATGAGATTTTTACGGACTAGTGTACAGTGATTAATCACACCACGAGCAATACAGTGAAGGAAACCATCCAGAGGAAACCTTGATATGTTCCAGAAGAAATTCAAAGACTTATTTTTAGTGCTTGAGAAACTGCATATAAATATATCTTCAGCGAAAAGAGGGTCTATCTCTTTGGGGACGCCATGGAGACATATATATTATTATAATACCTAATATACCTCTGGCGGAAAGTGGGTGTGTGGGTATTACCTATACACCTCTGCCTACCCCTTCGGGGACCCTTGTGGGAAGGCGTGAGGATGTATATAATAGTAGGACCCAATGCCAATAAATTATCTAAAACTCTATTGACACTATCAATCCACCGACCTTGCACCATGTGGATGCATATTATTACCGAGAATAATGTCCTGTGTCTCCTTATCTAATTAGTACTAAGTGTTCATCAATCACCGTGGGCATGATAACAAACATTGCACAATTTGTCACCAACAGAAGCCTCGGATATAGAGAATGGAGGGAGACTGCCGTTTCATTATGAAGGAGGATTTGGACAAATGTTTGCAATAGCATAGGAGCTGGCGATAAACACTTATCAAACGCAGTGTATTCATCGAAACCGTTGGCAGTGTATTAATGCCAAGCACTTATTTTGTTGGCTTTGTATATTGCAGTACTTATTGTAACGTTAGGAGTTGGTTGCCATTTTATATGATCAAGTATTTACGCTTATATGTGATAATAATGTAACTTTACTGTGTAGGTAGCTGATATAAATGATATTGTGGATGTAAATCTATTCTTAAGTTAGGTATTTTTTTTTATTTTTGTTGGACATGCCTATGCTTCAAAGATGGCACACAACCATAGGTTCTGTACTATTTATACGGTACTATAACACCAACACCGAGATCTACACAAATTTTTAAGTACTACGTGAAATACTAACGAATAAACGTTGATTATCAAAATGTATGAAATAAACATTTTACTACTTGATGACCTATCTATTTTGTTACTACAGGCTTACGAAAAAATCTTTTGATTTATGCCGACACAGCATTTTAATTCAACGTAAGAGACACTAGGGAACACTGTAAATTTATTGAACGTCACAGCTCACCGCTAATACTAGAAAAAAAACCCGTCAAAAAATAAGCGTTCGCTCTCAGACTATGATATGTGTAGTTCAGTTAAATGTCTTGTAGGAGTTAACCGACTTTGTCCCGGGGGTCTCTGCTAGGGGTGATTATGACCAGTGGCTTAGAAGTGATAAGTAGGCTATCTTGGACACGGTTGGCTACATGTCTGCAAGGAATAAGGTGTGCATTTCTTTAGGTGTGAGGGGGTCAATCTAAGAGCAAATGTTCAAGGGGCAACCCCGGGGTTACTTATTGCTTGGCGCTTTAATAAGCCAAGAATGACTGTGAAAAAAAATAGATATTTATTAAGATAAGCATCAGAGTTTATTCATATGAATACACTTTATAAATTAATTATATATTGCATCGGTTGTCTGTAAATATTATTTCGTTATTTCCAGCCACTCTAGAGCGCATTAAAGGGTTTTATAGTTCAATAGGCTGTTGATTTATTGATCAATGACATGACGAAAATATTATATATAAAAAGAAAATACTAAGCATGTAAACTACGTTTGTTATCCCGTATTGTAAAGATGAAGCAAGGCAAGTGCGTTGATTTGGACTGAAATAAAGCATGAGTGAAGCAAAGTTAACGAAACAGATTTACAATGTGAAATGTGTGTCTGGAATCTGGAGACCACGTTGCAACGATGTACATCACATCGCATCGAAATCGAAATGTTACTCGAACCTGGCGAGAGAAAATGAAACGAAAGAGGACTAAGTCTGTGGAGAGCTAGCACTCTATTCTCTATTCCCCGTGAATAGCTCAGCGTGATAGTATGTATAGTTATATAATAATAATAATAATATATCCTCACGCCTTCCCACAAGGGTCCCCGAAGGGGTAGGCAGAGGTGTATAGGTAATACTCACACACCCACTTTCCGCCAGAGGTATATTAGGTGCCAACGTGACAGATGGCGAATCCATCGCCGTTACTCAAGCACGACTATACATAATTGACATTTTGAATTTCTTCTCAGACGTATGCAGGTTTCCTCTCGATGTTTTCCTTCACCGTAAAGCTCGTGGTGTGACTAATCACTGTACTTAAGTTCAGAAAAACTCATTGGTACAGTCGGGATTCGAACTTGCGATCTTTGTGTCGCAGGCAACTGCTCGAACCACTCGGCCACCACGGCTTTTGTTACTATATGTATAGTTTATACTTATTTAGTATATACTTATGTATAGTTACGTATTTTTATACCACCTGGGTGGCAAACAAGGATGCGGTCCGCCTGATGGTAAGCGGTTACAGCCACCTATGGACACTTGCAACACCAGGGGTATAACTCGCGAGTTGCACCCCATGCTGCACTCTCCAGAGAAAACCTCAACGGGGAGTTCATTCCACAGCCTAAGCGTTCGCGTAAGGAAACTCCTATGGAACCGCGCAATGCGTGATCTTTGTGGTTCCAAGTACGTTAGTCGTATAAATTTCCAAAGGTTTTCGCGTAAGGAAACTCCTATGGAACCGCGCAGTGCGAGATCTTTGTGGTTCCAAGTACGTTAGTCGTATAAATTTCCAAAGGTTATGATTGTTTCATATTTGTCATGCTTCATATGTATATTGTCAGCTCTCGTTACTTTTAAAGAGCTTCATTATGGGACTTTAGCATTACTATTGTCTAAAAACAATGTCTGCAATGTATCTCGGCGTGTGTATGTTACGATGAAATGTATGTATGTATGTCTGTTATTCCGATCCGAGACAATCCCAAGAGAAACATACAAAATATTTACAGTTGATGTTGCTTTGACAATAGCACGGGTGCATTTATACAATGTTAATATTTAAACTATTGCAAATCTGGGTTTTGGCTGTGCTCCAAATGTATAATTAATTCCGAATAACACAGAAACGTGTGGTTATAACACATAGACTTTATTATTACATAAAGAAGATCCGACTATTGTAATTGAATTGGCACATTAATCATATATACCATGACATGTGTTTTCAATCTCTATTTTCTAATAAAATTTCACCAAATATCTCTATATATTTCTATGTATACGGCACGCGCCTCACGGACGGACAGACAGGCCGTTTAAAAATAAATGAGGCGTGTCGATTCACGCCAAGACCACCGTCCGAAGCTCATTAGAGACGCCGCAAACAAATTAATTTATAGCATGGAGCCTCGTAAAACTGTTGTTTTTACTAATAACCTGCATTTTGGAGAAGTAAATTTACAGCCATGGATATTCACTGGCGGTGATAAAAAATAAATAGCGTAAATTTAAGTAGGTAGTAAATACACGTAGTATTATGACGAACATACTGACAACGTTTAATAAAGCCGTTCTTCAAAATGTATGAGGATTGAGACACTTGTAGTACGTTGAAACTAATATCTATGTGAAATATCTATTCAGAACATTTGATACAAAGGAGTTTCTGCTCTATCTAAATAACAATTAATGGATGTATGTCGGACCACCATGCGTTCCGAAACCATTGATGGCATTCTGTTGAAACTTTGGTAGTGTCCTGGGGACCGCTAGATGGCACTGCAGAACACCAACTTTTAAATCGTCCACAGTTAAATTGCTATGGGATTGTTTTTAAAACAGGCCCAAACGGCGTATGAACGTGATGAACTTGGAAACTACGGAAAGGATTTTGATGTTGTTTTCATCAGTCAGGCCAAAGCCGTTTGTGACGAATTAACTCATACTTAATTACACCCGTACAAAACTCTATGCTGTTGTTTCTCTATGCCAAACTAGAGTGTTTCTCTATGCCAAACTAGAGTGTTTCTCTATGCCAAACTAGAGTGTTTCTCTATGCCAAACTAGAGTGTTTATCTATGCCAAACTGGTAGAGGTTTCTCTATGCCAAACTGGTAGAGGTTACTCTATGCCAAACTGGTAGAGGTTTGCCAAATTCCATACAATTCCGTTGAGCCGTACTGGTGTAATTGAGTAACAAACCCTCGTGATTGTACGAAGCTGAGGGAGTGGCTGGTAGTATTAAATAAATCACAGCTCGCCAATTCTCTACGATAGTTTCAAAATATTTTATTCACGAGCGATTGGAATCCAAGCAACATTTTTACTAGTCTTTTTTTAGGAGCATCTATTTTCACAGCACTTTCATGGCAAGCGTTGGGCAATACGATAGCTATAAAATAACCGAGTTGTTTGATTACACCCGGGAAACATTCTAATGTACGGATATTTAAGATAACAGACTGTGCGAAATTTTAAATACCTACCGGAATATATTACCGTTGTAAAAATTGCGAAAACATACCGCACCCGTAGCGACAGACTTGTTAAAGAATCAACCGGCAAAGCTAAGACTGCAATATCACATCACGATAATTAGGTATAATAATAATTATTATTATTATAGTAATTAGTATATATGCTTACGCCTTAACACAGAGGTCCCCGAAGGGGTAGGCAGAGCTGTATAGGTAGTACCCACACACCTACTTTCCGCCAGAAAGGTGCCAACATGCCAGATGGCGTGTCCTTCGCTGTTACTCAAACGACTTACGACTATACATACGCCTTTGAATTTCTTCTCAGACGTATGCAGGTTTCCTTTCGATGTTTTCCTTCACCGTAAAGCTCGCGGTATGACTAATCGCTATACTTAAGTTCAGTAAAACTCATTAGTCCAGTCGGGATTCGAACTTGCGATCTTTGTGTCGTAGGCAACTAACTATTTTTTTTTTTTTTTTTTTTTTTTTTTTTTATACCACTTGGGTGGCAACAAGCATGCGGTCCGCCTGATGGTAAGCGGTTACCGCCGCCTATGGACGCTTGCAACACCAGGGGTATCACTCGCGCGTTGCCGACCCCGCAGGAATCTTTTCACACCCTTCTTGAAGAACTCCATGCTGTACTCTCCAGGGAAAACCTCAACGGGGAGCTCATTCCACAGCCTGAGCGTTCGCGGAATAAAACTCCTTTGGAAGCGCACAGTGAGAGACCTTTGTGGTTCCAAGGTATGGGGATGAATTCCCCGTCGATGGCGAGAGGTGCGGTGGTAGAAGGTGGAAGTGGGCATCATGTCGAACAATTCTGCTGAACACTCCCCGTTATACAAGCGGTAGAACACACACAGGGAGGCAAAGTCTCTCCTCAGATTTAGTGATTCCAAGCCGCTTGTGAGCAAAAGATCATCGACAATTCTAGCGGCGCGTTTCTGAACCGCGTCAAAAGGCCCTAGCTGGTATCCAGGGGCTCCAGCCCACAGGTGGCAGCAGTACTCCATATGTGGCCGAACTTGCGACTTATAAAGTTGCAGCCTTTGTGAAGATGTGAAGTACTGCTTAGCTCTGTTGAGCACACCGAGCTTCCTCGACGCCAGCTTAGCCTTGTCCTCTAAATGACCACGGAACTGAACGTCGCTAGAAATATCGACCCCAAGGATCCTAATGCTCTCCGAGATGTTCAGGGGAGTGTTCTGGAATTGTGGAGCCACAGCGAATGGAGTTTTTTTAGCAGTGAACGCACACACTTGTGTCTTAGTGGGGTTGAAGTGGACTAGGTTTAGTCGACCCCAATCGGAGACACTGCGAAGTGTACTCTCGATTTCAGACACAAGTCGTTCGCGACTTTCCTCCACAGTGGAACGAGGGAGATTAGCACGGCCCGTGTAGTAAGTGTCCCCAGTGCTGTCGTCTGCATAGCAATGAATGCCTTCAATAGAAAGCATGTCATTAATATGCAGAAGAAACAGAGTCGGGGACAACACAGAGCCTTGCGGGACTCCAGCATTAATGTCCATGCTTTCGGAGCAGCTACCGTCAACGACGGCTCTTATGCATCTGCTGGACAGAAAGCTGGCGACCCATTTGCATAATCCCTCTGGCAGTCCGTAGGATGGAAGCTTCGATAGAAGACCGCGATGCCAGACCCGATCGAACGCTTTCGCCACATCCAAGCTAACAGCTAATGCCTCACCTTGACTCTCAATGGCGTGTGACCAACGGTGCGTGAGATATACTAGAAGGTCACCCGTTGAGCGACTGTGGCGGAAACCATACTGTTGGTCACTCAACAAACCGTGACCCTCTAGATATCGCAGGAGTTGCGTGTTAATCACTCGCTCCATAATTTTAGAGAGGAGGGAGGTGATGGCGATCGGCCTGTAATTTGATGGGTCTGATCTATCGCCCTTTTGGGCACTGGGTGCACGTGGGCGGTCTTCCACGAAGTTGGGACTTTTTGGGTGGAGTAGGAAAGCGCGAATAGGCGCGTCAAAACAGGACACAATTCAGGAGCACACTGCTTAAGCACCACTGCCGGAATACCGTCTGGCCCGCTCGACTTATGAACGTCCAGAGACAGCATCTCCCGTCGGACCTCCCGTTGGGTTATGCTTATCTCCGGCATAGAGTTCTCACACCGCAAGATAGTTGGCGGTGTGGCGCCTCCGTCATCCATAGTCGAGTTCGAGGCAAAGAGAGAGCCCAATAGATCCGCTTTCTCTTTGGCACTGTGGGCCAAGTTACCATCCGGCTTACGGAGTGGTGGTAGGGACGACTGGCAAAAGTTTCCCTCAGCAGCCTTGGCAAGGGACCAAAAAGCACGGCTGCCAGAAGGGTAGCTAGCGAGTCTCTTACCAATTCTGCTGACGAAATCGAATTTCGCCCTGGCAATCGCTCGCTTACAGTGCCTCGAGGCAGCATTAAGTTTCCGCTTTGCATCAGATATGTTGGGGTCCAGATTGGATCGAGCCGTAGTCCACGCCTCATACACGGCTTGCTTGGATAATTTAGCTTCCTTGCAGGGCTTATTAAACCACGGCTGTTTCTTTACCCCTGTTGCTACTAGCGAGTTTGGAATGTAGCATTCCATTCCCGCCAGTATCGTCTCAGCGACGGCTGCTGCACAGGGGTCTGGATCTTCGGATGCGAAGCAGATCTGCCTCCACGGGTACGATGCGTAAAACTCACGCAATCCATCCCAGTCTGCTGCCTTGTAGTGCCACATGCGCCGCCGCCCCGGAGGTCGGGGCACTTCGGCCTTTGCGCACGGCACTTGCGTCCGGACCAGACAGTGGTCGGATGTGCCAAGCGGCGCACCCACCGAGATGGAATAGCTGTCCGGTCGCGTGGTCAGCAGAAGGTCCAGTAAGGAGCTTGTATGGCTCTCGATATCAGGTATTCTGGTTGGTTCCTGTACCAGCTGCGAGAAGCCATAAGCCAGGGCAAGCTCGTAAGCAGCCCTCCCAGCGCAGTCAGTGGACCGAGAACCAAGCCACTCAACATGGTGAGCGTTAAAATCTCCTAAAACCACCAACTCCGCGGAGGGGTACTGCTCAAGTACTTTGTCCGTTGTCGATTGCAGGTGCTCAAATAGGCGAACTGTGTCTGTGTCACCGCTATGGGACCTGTAAAGGCACGCGTAGATTCGGGTGTTGCCACCATAGTCTACGCGCACCCACAAAATTGACAGGTCTCTGTCTTCAAGGCCGTGGAGACGTCGACAGCAAATATCCTCCCGGAAGTACATACATACCCCGGCGCGGCGCACAAAATTGTGTTCCATCTTGTACCCGGGGTAGTTCAGGTACGATGTATCATCGGGGCAGGATATCTGCGTCTCCGTCAGAAATAGCAGAGTCGGCTGCGTCGTCTCAAGGTGTTGGTGGACTGCGTTTAGGTTAGAATGAAGTCCCCTGATGTTGCAAAAGTCCATTTTTAATGTGGATGGGGAGGCCGCTGAGAAAAATCTACTATTTTTGTATTTGGCCATTATTGATTTTTAAGGGTGCTGAAAAGGAAGAAGAGGAATCGTTGTGTCGGCATCAACGAGGACAAAGCGCAGTCTCAATCCGCCACAGTGATGTACAGGTAGTGCGGATTGCCGGAGCGGAAGTCGGAAGGGCCCCCGATCCCCCCTGATGCAGCGGCCGGGTCCACTCCGGTCTCCTCCTCCGGCACGACCACTACACCAAGGACTTTACACACATGTGCGGGTCAGCCTCCCAGGGCGGAGATTATGTGATCCCTGGGTTCGGGACCCCTACTATATGCGGGCGGCCAGCGGACAGCCGTTTCACCGGGTCTCCCTAACAACCGCACCGACATGCCGCGCCTGGTCACCACCACGGCGGAATTGAACAATTGGTCCTGTGCTGCCGACACACCGCTTCCTCTTGGAGCCTGGCGACCTTACTCACCACAGGAACACGACACACCCGAGGGTAATGCCATTTAGCTGCGATCTTCTGTAAGGCGGAGGTAATGGTACCAGTCGGGCTGCTCCGAATTTGAACGGGAATTAACCGTTGTGCCCTCCCTCCCTTAAACCTAAACTACTCGAACCACTCGGCCACCATGGCCTTTGCATACAACGATTCACGTAAATTTGAGCCAGAGAGACTGCGATAGACTCGTCATGTGTCGCGTTGGCATACATTTTTTTCCCGGTGAAAAAGAGATTTTTACTACTGCAACTCTACTCTCAACCCTACTACCAACCCAGGAACCCTCCTGAAAAAGTGTGAATATAATTGATATGTAAAGGAGCAGAAGATATTGACTAATAGTGAGTGGTGTCATTTATTCATACGTCATATATTGTGATGATGATCTTGGTTTCAACTTGGAATACCAAGATACCAGAATTTATATAATACTTGTTTCTGAACTGGACTTTTTACACAAACATTTTGATTGAAAAAAGAATCATAAAACATCTTGTTATATATTTATTACATAGGTATTCGAATAATCACGTATTCTATTGTAAGCAAGTCATACGCTAGAGCGACTACTAAAGGAGCAAGTTTAGACATAATTCTTATACATTTCATAAAAACGCCACGTAAACAAAATACAAAAGATTTTCCACAAACGCATGTATGTATATTATTGCTTAAAGACGACTCGCGCAAAATGAAACAAAAACCGGGTCCACTTAATGTCTTTGTAAGCGTCACGGGACGGGCGGTCAAAGTGGTTTCGACGATTTTGCGTTACGAAATCGTTAGTCGACTCAAAGGTGAATGAAAAACCTACATTTAAAAGCCAGTGGCGAAATCAAAGGAGGTCCCTTTTAGGCTTATTACACGGTTGGAGGGACGGACGATGGAAAAAAAATCCCTTGTTTCTGAACCGAATGGGGCGAACGCTAATGCTCGCCGGACGGCAATTACGATGAGAGCCGCATTGTTCCGATAGATGACCAAGTTTCAAGAGTATTCGCAATTTTGATCGTCGACAATATCAATTAGGCATTTGGGCAGTCTAACAATATTGCAATAAGCTATAGTAGAAATATATGGACGCCTACTTGAGGTTTGGCCTAAGGAAGCCCTAGATCAGGAAAAGGTAAAACACTTGTGGTGGCCAAGTGGTTCAAAGTTAATATGCTTTTCTTTAAGTACATTGTTTAATCACACCACGTGGTCGTTAGTGAAAGAAAATTTAATAAATAATTATACTCGTGCTGGAAAAAATATCTCGGCGAAAAAATAAAGTTATCACATTTCTGCCTAGCCCTTTGGGGAAAAGGAAAAGCTTTCGAGGGAAAGCTTGAACATATGTATAGATGTATAACAGATTCCTGACTTTTGATGAACGCGATGCAAGCCGTAATAGCCGAAAAAAGATTTTAGTACATATATATTTTTTTTATATCGTATTTTTTTCTCGATTGACGCATTCACTTTTCCATTGCAACCTCAGAACCTCCCTAGTTCAAGAAAATAAGAAGCCACCAAAACTGTTGTCAACGTACTTGGCATGAAACTGTACAACATTTTCATGTCTTATTGTGGGGCCGCTGACGATACTTCCTTACAGTTTGACCTTGTTCTGTTGTTAAGTGAATAGTATCCAACGAGTGCAAAACTTGCGATTGCGACCCCAGTAATTTCCCCCGACGAAAAGTTACCATTACGCCTGTGTTTTGTTCTAGTTTATCTATGCCTATGTTCTGTGTGTGTCGCTTTGAGATTGAATGAATCTACACTAGCTGGCCCCACCCAGCTTCGTTTGGGTAGAAAAACTAAATTAAACACGACTTACGTATCGCCATAAATCGGGTTTAAATGTGATTCTAAACCATTCAGAGTGTGTGATACAAAGACTCATATTATTCACTCATAAACGACATTTGACATATATTCCTAAATATACACATTTTTCTGATATTCCTTAAAAACATTTTCCTGATGAGAAGTATATATATATATATACTAGCTGTCCCGTCCAGCTTTGCCCGGGTGAAAAAGTTAAACTTCTTGAAACACGATCGCAGCGCCACCTATCGGGCCCAATTGTGATGGAAGCTATCCTATCTTTCAAGTTGAATCAAACTGCATGCATGCAAATTTGATTGAAATCGGTTAAGTAGTTTAGGAGCCCATCGCGGACAAACAACGTAACACGTAATTTATATATAGGTATTAAGATAATAAACACAATTGTATATATATGATTATGAATGGGCGGAATGCCGACTCGAAGAAATTGTTGTGTTCTCGTTGAATCGAAAATGTTTTTGTTTCGAACATAATTTAAACTGGTAAAGAAATAGAACGTGGCAAGTGAAAACTTTGATAAATCACCCTGAAACTATTTGTCTCGCGAACATAATTAATTGGGGCATAAGACTTATGTGTCACGCGGACTAAGATCGAGATGATGAACAACTGCCTAAACAATTTGTTAATGTAGTTTTCCCTTACGGCTCTATTCAGGATTAGGGTGAGATTTCGCGTCTTAAGTAACAGAATGATAAATTGTGATGATAATAAATTCCTGTGTCGTGAACTATTTTAGGTTGCATAATCGTGTGGCCCAAATACCCCCAGCCTACGGTAGCTTGGCTGCTGATCCTTTTACCTATATGAAGTACGTATTTTTTATACATACATATATCATCACGCCGAGTCCGTAACGGGGTAGGCAGAGTCCTCTCTGTCTACCCCGTTACGGACTCGGCGAGTTGATATATGAAACTAACCTATGAAATAAGCCTTGAATTAGCTTGGCTGCTGATCCTTTTACCTATATGAAGTACGTATTTTTTATACATACATATATCATCACGCCGAGTCCGTAACGGGGTAGGCAGAGTCCTCTCTGTCTACCCCGTTACGGACTCGGCGAGTTGATATATAAAACTAACCTATGAAATAAACCTTGAATTAGCTTGGCTGCTGATCCTTTTACCTATATGAAGTACGTATTTTTTATACATACATATATCATCACGCCGAGTCCGTAACGGGGTAGGCAGAGTCCTCTCTGTCTACCCCGTTACGGACTCGGCGAGTTGATATATGAAACTAACCTATGAAATAAACCTTGAATTAGCTTGGCTGCTGATCCTTTTACCTATATGAAGTACGTATTTTTTATACATACATATATCATCACGCCGAGTCCGTAACGGGGTAGGCAGAGTCCTCTCTGTCTACCCCGTTACGGACCCTGATAGTTTCCCAATGTTTGAATTTGAAAAATTTTAAACTAAAAAACTAATGTTTGCCATTTTCACTGTTAGTTGGATATTCCTTCAAAATGTATAATACAAAATCTGTATTAAAAGATAACTCTTATAATGAAATTGTTATTTATCTACGTCCTACATTCTAGTAGATACGTTATCTGCGAATCAATACATTGTACATACATACTCACTCGTACATATCATAACACCGATTCATTCACGGAGTATGCAGAGTCTAGAGCGCTAGGTTCTCTCTGGATTTACATGACTTTTTCACTTCATGAACCTTTTCATGCATTATAACATTTAAAAATTAGAATTTAGAATAGAATAAAACAAATGAATAAAAAAATAAGAATAGTCTTTTAAAATTAGACCGACATACATCAATGCCGACATCCAGTCTAGACTAAAAGATCCTCCTAACTTTCAAGGCATTTTGCATTTCTTCTTGTTATTAAACCTCGTTATATTGAGAATGTATGAAGTATATAAATAACACGCTTGAGAATAAATTAACCTTAATGGAACCTTATTTAAATAAAAGCCAGCCATTTTCGATTAGAGCTCAATTTTTATGAATCCGTTCAAGGGAAAGTTATCGGTTACAATTTTTGGGTTAGCTCGCTCAAAATGAGGTTATTACTCGCGGTCGTAAATGTGTTCAAAATTATATAGAATCTTATTTTTACAGCGCAAAATTACATTTGACGGGATTAACCATAGAAATTAGGATTACATCGTAACCGCTTGCCATCAGTCAGAACGCATGTTTGCCATCTTGGTAGTTTGAAGAAAAACAATCATTTATTTAGTTTATTTTATTTATTATTGAGCGAATACAGTTTGACGCATACATCAACGATCAAGGTTTTAATCTCATTAAATATGAAATACTGTACAATGCACTGGCAGGCATAGTTGGAAATAAAAAAAAATATTGGTTAATATAGATCGCTTTGCGTACATGTAAAGCAGCGATATTTATTCTAAAGGGTCAGGTATACTGGTCACTTATGAATATGTACTACGGGTACAAGAGGATCGTTCGTAGCACGAAGAGCCTTTGAATTTTTTCCTGTGACATGCGCCCCAGTCAGCACAAAGTACGGTCGAGACCCACTCGTGTTTGCTGACAGACTTATGCTGGCAATATCAGCATTGTAATGGTATTCAACGGACGGATTAGAAAGGGTTAAGATACTTATTTTGCTTTAAAGTTGTGTAATAGCAGAAAACTATCGTGAGCGCAATATTATAATAATGAGTTTCTCTGTACCTCCCTTGTTCCGCTTATGTGCTTTTATTATGTAAAAATGTTTAACAGTACTGTATGTATGTGCTTAACTGACGGTTACTACATGAAATAAAATGTATCTGATCTTAATTATAAAGATAATTTTAGAGATAAATACAAACACGACCGCAATGATTCGAAAAAAGGTTGCTGTAAAGATGTAAAAAAGGGTATTGTAACACTTCTGCCTACTCCATAGGGCACCCATGTGGAAAGACGTAAAGAATATTATACCTTTGAAAATCAATCACTATTTCAATAAGATTGCGAATTATCCAAACAATAGCATAAACGCGGTTGAAATCAATTCCTTAGCCGTTCTAATAATATTGTCAGTATAAAGCCAATTGACGTAAGATAAGCAAAATAAAGGTATCCGCGGTACACTTCACATAGGAAACTCGTTGTGAATAGATAGATCGACGATTTCAGTCCACAAGGAGCGACTGCAGACCGATACTTTATACAACAATTCCTATTATATTTCACGTGCCAATACAACTTGCAACTCTGCACAGCTATTGAACTTAAGCCGAGTATATAATACAGTTATGTGTGTGTGTGTGTGTGCATAAAATGTATTGCCTATGAACGAACTAACGAACCCATCGATATGAGCTGAGCGTTAGATAACACAAGATCATCTTGTGTTTGTAATATTTTTTTACGCTCCGAATTTGAATCGGTGTTGAAAATTTCGTGTAAATTTAGTTTGCCGGTTCCATTGCTTAAGTGCAGTTCAATAAATATTGAATTTATATCGTTTAGTTTTGGGCATCACTTACTGCACGATATAAAGGTTGAACAAGGTAATATTCTTATTCAAGTTATAGTCCCAGCGATACTTCTTTTAAATAGGAAACATCGCAATTTTTGCGAGCTACCAACGTGACAGATGCCCAGATTAAGACTGAGTCTCCGATACGACTTTTACACGTGTTTGTAATCCTTTCCAAACTAGTAAAGCTCTTCAGAATGATACTCCTTATACCGTTAACCTCTCAGTGAGATATATCACTGTACTCAAGTTCATTTCACTTATTCAAACAGTACACAGTGGTTTGAAACTGCATCTAAATTATTTTTTTATACAGCTAGAGTGGCAAACAAGCATACGGGCCCATCTTGCAATACCGAAGTATCACTTGCGCGTTGCCACTCTGTGTTCGGAGAATGGCAACTAGACGTACGAAGTAGAGAGTGAGTACTGTGTTGGTCGCACAAGGACTAATCCCTCTGCTGCCAACACAATATAACAATCCTCCCCCTCCCCAAGGAGCTCATTACTGGAAACCTTATTCACCGCGTAGGACCACAACACAAAAAAGTGTGTTATTTGGTTACGGACTTCTGTAAGGTGGAGGTCCTGCCCCAGACGGGCAGCTCCAAATTCGAACGGGAAACCCGTTATGCCCTACCTCTCTTAAATCAATTACCATTCAACCTCAGAATTATCGTAACATGTTTTGCAAATACAAATAAAAATTATATACATTGTATGTATATATGAGCGGCGTAGCCACAGTACAGTGTACACTGCTACGAAACCTACGGAACGTAGCAGCTCTACGAGAATCGTATATCAAGCTGACTATAGGCGCTTGCAATTATAGACGTAGCGTACTACATACTGCTACACATGGGAACAGTCACTTGAATATATTCATCAAAGATCTCGCACTGCACTCAAAGGAGTTTCCTTCCGCGAAGGCTTTATTTAGAGTACAGCATGGAGTTCTTCAAGAAGGGTGTGAAGAGATTCTTGCACGGTGACTCGCCAGCAATACCGCTGCTAAAGATAGTGCCATACACGAAGAACATTAGTGAAAGGTTGCAAACTTACATAAGGAAGAATAGTTGGGCGTGACTTCGTGGATGGCACTATCTATATAACAAGCGTCCATAGGCGGTGGTAACTTCTAACTAGGGATGTTTATGAGGCTTAACAAATCCCTTTCATAACATTCAAAAGTTAAAAAGAAGTGAACTAGTCTTTTAGTAGTAAATAGTATACACTAAATAACTATGCCCACACGCGTTAAATGATTTCATTGCCTACATTTTTTTTCGGGTATGAAACATTTTCTGCTGATAATCTATATATGTGCCATTGATTTAGCCAAATTTTGCGCGAAACGAGATAAAACATCCGTGCAATGTTTCGTATTTTTTTATATTACGACTACGACTTTAAATATGCAATATTATTAACCCCATACTAAGAGAAGATGTAGTGACAAAAATTGTGAAAGGTATGCTGAGATGGTTTGGCCATGTCGAGAGAATGAATGACGAACGATTGACGAAAAAAGTGTATAAGGCGAGTGTGAATAAAAGTGTTGGAAGGGGGTAGACCTAGACGGACGTTTCTTGACCAAATTAGGGACGTCTTGAAAAAAGGTCAGGTCAAGAGCATCCTAAGCCGAAGAGCATGTATGAAGAGAATAATGAAAGTGGACGAAGCGAAAGAAGTATGTAAGGATCGTTGCAAGTGGAAAGAAGTGGTCTCTGCCTACCCCTACGGGAAAGAGGCGTGATTATATGTATACTAAGACCATTTTCTCATGAAATGTACGTTCGCAATATTTTTTCAAGGCGCTCCATTTTCTCCATCATAATATTAGATCGTCATGCATCAATCATATTGCTTTTTGCTATTGTAATCTAATGCTCGTAATGTAATGTGTATCTATCGGAATGGAAATAGTGTCGCGTTCCAACAAATATATTTATTATAGTACGGGTGGTTCGAGTGGTTGCCTGCAACACAAAGATTGCAAGTTCGAATCCCGACGATACCAATGAGTTTTTCTGAACTCAAGTACAGTGATTAGTCACACAAAGAGCATTACGTTGAAGGAAAAAAGGAAAAAAAAACGTGTAAAGAATTTAAATTTACATATGTTCAATATAATATATCCTCACGCCTTTCCACATGGGTCCCCGAAGGGGTAGACAGAGGTGTATAGGTAATACCCATACACCCACTTTCCGCCAGAGGTATATCAGGTACTCTCGAGCCACTCAGGCATCACAGCTCTGATATATTACCAATATGCACATAGTGATTAGTCACACCACGAGCTTTACGGTGAAGGAACACATCGAGAGGAAACCTGCATACGTCTGAGAAGAAATTCAAAGGCGTATGTATGGACGTGCTTGAGTAACGGCGATGGACTCGCCATCTGTCACATTGGCACCTAATATTCCTCTGGCGGAAAGTGGGTGTGTGGGTACTACCTATACACCTCTGCCTACCCCTTCGGGGACCCTTGTGGAAAGGCGTGAGGATATATTATATTATTATAATTATGCACATAAAAGTCTTCGACAAACCACAGTGACATCTGGAGAACTTACATTCAAATCGGTGTGTAGTGACCATAGAAAATCATCGGGGCCATGCAGATAAAGAAATAAAGACGGCGATATCGCCCGGCCCGGACAATCAAGGAAATTGAAAGGTCGACCCGGGCAGGGTACCTTTCCGCTACATTGTCTTATCCGGCCGTGCATCATCTTGCCCGGTTACACTGGGACCGATCGTATGCCGATAACCAATAACCCCTATGCTCCACATTCGCCGTACGTTGTGGTTATTTTAATAAACCCTACGGCTTCACGACACCCCTCTTCCACTAGAGTTGTTGGGGTTAGAACGGACATATTTTCGTTATTATAATGCAGAAAAAGAAACCATTATTAGGGGATCACTCGAGATTTTGGGATTTATATATATTATATTATTATTATCTATCGATTGACTTGTGGTCCCTTCCTCCGTTTAGAAGAAAAAATAAAAATGTACGACTATCGAAGAACTACCTTTCGGGTCCAGTGCGCACAAATTCATCAAATTGGTTGTACCATTCTCAAGTTTTTGCCAGACTAACGAACGACAAATAGGACGAAGAGAGATACAATGCAAGTAGACAATATGTAAAATTTGTAACAGAATTATAGTGTCTATTTTATTAATATTCCAAAATAAGTTACTGGCATGAGATACTTAGCACCAGGAAAAAATTCACGACCTAACATCAAAACCCAGCTCGGAATCGTATAAGGACGTGAAGCTCGGAGCTATGAAAGCCATAAACATAATCAAGCCAGGGTCTTAATAAACATATCAGGAATCGGACGAGTATGTAAGACCTTTTGGGGTGACCCCGCCCGGTATTATCGTGAAAGACAGGGGGAGCAGGGGGCAGAAGGGTACGGGGCATTATGAAATATGAGGGCCACATCTCCGCCCGATACTCGGATTAAGGGGTCGGCGCTAATCTCTCGCTGACTCCGACTAAATTGCTCATTTCCACGGACAATAGAGTTACAAATTCGATCGCACCTGTTCGTGAAATTAAAAAAGTTTTATCCGGAATCAACCCGTTGCGATTAGATTCGAGTTTTTAAAGGGAGAATAATAAAATACTTTTCACTCGGTTGGCATCATTATCGCCGGGGGAATGTTAAAGGATGGTACCCCGGACATTTTATTTTATATCCAGTAGCTGATGGCGGAGTCGTAAAAATTTAACGTCTCCTTGATTGCCTTTATTCTTTGCGAGTTTAACAATAACGTCTCCAAAGATTAATTCTCGTTAAATTACTCGACAAATTAATTCCCGAAAGCTGACACAAGTGATAATTGCTTTCGGACTTATCAGCTTTTTATTTAATGATGTCGTTAAATACTTAGCTATTCTTCGAGATCAGATCAGAGAGAATGAAATAATAATTCCGAGAATTTAGGTATTACTATCATCCAGTGGCAGACAAAGGGCCAAGTTAATCAAATGATGTGGTCCATTACACGTATTAACATTGTAATGGCACAGTATAGGTATTGTGATATGATATTTGGGAAACTAAACAGCTACAACCCGACATTGTAAGTTGGTCTAACAATAAGTAAATGAAGGGATGTTTCGCGAATAAGGTTATCGATATGAGGTATAATGTTTATAGCTTTATTAATTAGACATACAACAAATACTTCAAACCAAAGGATATCCTTACTAATATTATAAATGTGAATGTAAGTTTGTTTGTTACGTTTTCACGTAAAAACTACTTAAGAGATCACTATAAAACTTTATACACATACTTTTGGAGGTATTAGAAGTAACATAGAATAATTTTTATTGCAAAAAAAAACATTTTTACGAAAAATAAAAAGCCGTCCACGCCGACGAAGTCGCGGGCACAGCTAGTATTCTTATAAATACCTCGTGAGGGACTCGACTTGGTATGTACCTATCGTAGCACCTAGCCTAAGTTAATTTGCGATTATGGTTTTACTCGAACTACACTTTATACTATATTTATATGGGCGTTTGGTGCAATAAATTTATCGACAATTAAAGAATTTTTGTATAATAATAATATATAATATATCCTCACGCCTTCCCACAAGGGTCCCCGAAGGGGTAGTCAGAGATGTATAGGTAATACCCACACACCAGAGTTTTTAGTTTTTAGAGTTTTTCCGCCAGAGGTATATTAGGTGCCAACGTGACAGATGGCGAGTCCATCGCCGTTACTCAAGCACGACTATACATACGCCCTTTTGAATTTCTTCTCAAACGTATGCAGGTTTCCTCACGATGTTATCCTTCACCGTAAAGCTCGTGGTGTGACTAATCACTGTACTAAGTTTTAGAAAAACTCATTGGTACAGTTGGGATTGGTAGTATTTTTGTATATTTTTGTATTCAATTTTTGTATATATATATATATATATTTTAAAGAGTCATGTGAACTGTCTTTCTTTCTTTGTATTGTACATAGCTGGTAAAATAATATTATCATATCCATCTCATGAATATTAATAATATTAGTTGTTTTTTAAGAATACTGTGAACATCAGAAAGAGTCGACTGACAAACTGGCCAACGCCTGATCCACAGGAATGTACAAACTATTGTAATATTCTGGCAGAATCAGACGCTTGTTCTATATATGTACACCAGCAGTAAAGGTACATTATATTTACAAATCACACAAATCCGCGAGCAACGACTCGCTCGCAACAACTAGGACTCGCGGCTTATTAGCACACACATGGCATAGCAACAGTGCCAAACGGTTAGTCGAACCAATGAAAAGCAATGTCGATATCATCTTTCACATCACTCATGGAGGTCAGCCAACCGAACCGCAGAGTGTTGGCCACCGCATACGTGAGCAGCTTACTAATTGACTAATTGGGTTACAAGCAACATATATATATATATATATGAATATATATGTTGATTGTCTGAAGGACGGGAACGTTAAGAGTACTCGAAACCGACGAGCATGTATGAAGAGACTGATGAATGTGGACGAAGCGAAAGAGGTATGTAAGTCTAGAGAGAACTGGCGCTCTATACTCTCTGCCTACCCCGTTAGGGACTTGGCGTGATAATATGTATGTATGTATATATATATAATTACGTGGGTCTCGAAGGTTGCCGAGTGCTTTGTCTCACTCACTGGTACAGTTGGGATTCGAACTTGCAATCTTTGTGTTGACGACAACTACTCGAACCACTCATCCACAACGGCTTTTGAATATTACAAGTGTGAGAATTCATTTGCAATGACTGAAAACTATACCAGAGTAGGCGACATTAAACCTACTCGACCCAACCGTTATTAATCAAATCACTGACATCGCTACACTCACGATCAACATTCAAACTAATTGATAAACACATGTATTCCACACAACCTTAAGTAACACCCCCAAATGTAGCATATTACAAGAGCAACAACTTATGAACAGTCGGGTGTTACCCGTTCGTTCGCGTCGGACCATAATAATTAAACAATGCAGACGGTTTGTCGCCTTGCCCTATTGTACGCGGCAAAATTATGACATGTTTGGGTAAAAATAGTTTTCGCTTTGCGTGTTCAAGCGAAGCTTGTGAAAGGATTAATTTATAAACGTTAATAAACAACAGTCTCACGACGAAATGATGATAAATGCGAGTTCTACAAACATATTTTTGTTATAGTGGTCACAGAGTGGTTTAAGTAGACACCTGAAAAGTTGAAATTGTAGGATCATACATATATTTTTTAAATTGAAGTAGAGTGTTTTCTAATATCTCGAGAATGAAGAAACCTATCATAAGGAAACCTTTATTCCTACGTTAAAAAGGAAATTTAAATGCGTATGCTAAGAGCTGTGTCTGAGAGACGACAATGGTCGTCCATCTGTCACCTAAATACATATAAAACTGGCGAAAACGGAGAGTTATTAACCCCACCAAAGACCCTATATAATATATAGTATATAAATAAATTTGATATATAGGTTGTTAGTTGTTAAATACCTTACATTTACAACTAGAATAAAAAGAGGATATAACAAATGACAATCAGCATAGTTGGTTTTCAGTGACATTGACAAGGAAAAAGCAGATGGCTAGTTGGTGCGGACAGTTTGAACTAGTGATTACTCTAAACATTTAATGATATCTGCAAATGTGAAAAAATATGCATGAGAACACATGCATACTGGATATAACATACGCCGGTGTATCTTTTTCGGAATTAATGAACACTAAAGAAGTAACTAATTCATGCCTGGCAAAACTTTTAATATTAATACTTTCAAACTAATAAACTACTCGGTAACACAACACGAGAGCAACTCAGAAAGGCTTCTCCCTTACTAATGGAGTCAGTCAATTACTTAAGACGGGGGGAACTCGATCATAAATCCGGGTTATCGATCAAAGTTCGCCCGCGTCCACCCGGTCACAGCGCCCGGCTAATGCCGAAGGTGTGTGTGATTGATTTATTTCATATAAGCTTTTGTTTTAGCCCAGTTTTAGCCAGTGATTTTATCCTCATTAGATATTTTAGTTCCGTGTGTAATATATGTGTATATGTATATATAATCCACATAGAAAGGATGAGTTAAGAAAGATTGACGAAAAATATATACAAAGCAAAAGTGTGTGCAAGAAGAGGCAGAGGAAGGCCACGTTCCAACTACCTGGATCAAATAGATCGGACTCTCAAGGACGGGAACGTTAAGAGTACTCGAAACCGACGAGCATGTATGAAGAGACTGATGAATGTGGACGAAGCGAAAGAGGTATGTAAGTCTAGAGAGAATTGACGCTCTATACTCTCTGCCTACCCCGTTAGGGGCTTGGCTTGATGATATGTATGTATGTATGTATGTAATATATATATCTTCTGCCAGAGATATATTTTAGGTGCCAACGTGACAGGTAGAGAGTCCATCGCCATTACTTAAGCACGACTATACATACGCCTTTGAATTTATTTTCAAACATATGCAGATTTCCTCTCTTCAGCCTGCTTGAATTACGATAGCACGTCATGGTAAGGTCATCCATACGAGTAAAAAATCTTGAAATTAGTGTATGTTGTTCATTGGATCACTAGAGTAGTTGGGTATTTAGTCACAAAAGGCTTTAAGGACGTGGGCAATGCTTAAGAAGGCGTAGGCGTAGGCGAACGGCGCTTATCGTAGGCTACGCGCCTATAGAACATAAATAGCAAAATGTCGTAAAGATACTTTGCTAATACGTTGCATAATTATTTCGGTGCCAGCGTGAAGACGGCGGTCCATAGCCGTTTTTGAAGCACGATATAGAATTTCTAGAATCTCATAATTTCCTAGATATATAATAACAAAGTGATCCACATAATATATTATTGGCTAATCGATATTAAAACTTGAATAATATTGACCCATAAATAGATTTATTACAATCAGGAAATATATTTCCGTGTCAGTAGCATTAACCTTAATCCCAAAAATTCCTCACTTTTGATGTAAACCCTTGGTCAGCTCAGCGACCGAGGGTTGCGTTTCCAACTATGCCAGAATGTTCCAAGACGTTAGTTACAGCGTAACTTTAGGGGCTTGGTGTTTACTTTTAAGGAATAACTTGGATTAACTATGTTTAGATTATACGTGGTTTTATGAGCAATGAGGGGCGCGTATACAAACTACTCATCATCACTAATTTAAGAGCTGGGCTCTTGTCGGCGTCTCTGATGCAGTTATAAACTACTAAGTAAAATAAAAAAAATACAGTATTTTATAATTATGTATTGATATACCTAGTGTCTTGTTAGTCCTCTATGCGTTCCGATACCAAAGAAGTCGCTAGATGGCGCTGCTGAACAGGAACACCAACTTTTATAGGTATCGTGCTACAGATCGCAAAGCTATACCTATTTGCTAATAATCCCTAATTTACTTTTTTACTTCAAAATGATCAAGCAAGCAGTAAACTAGACCTAAAATAATTTAAATAATATCGCCCAGTCCTGGTCCTCCCTAGATCGCGAACGCCCTAAGCCAAGGTCCGAATCTCTGTGTTAGCTTAGCACTTAAGAAGCGCCTGGCTGGAGGCTTTTTGGTCTCGCCATTGTTAGGTTAAGTAGCAAAAGCTCCCGGAGCTCACGCGAGAGATAATAATAATACAAATCTTGATAATTATTTCGCTCCAGAGCTATTTTAAAACAGTTATTTGCCATGAATTTATTTCAAAGGCCAACTTTGTTCATAATGTAACAAGTCCTTGTGAAGATTAATTTCAATACGGATTAATACCACGCTTAGAAAAACAAACACCTTAGCAAATAATGCGTTATTTTAGAACATCCTTACTAATATTATAAATGTGAATGTAAGTTTGTTTGTTACGCTTTCACGTAAAAACTACTTGACCGATCATCATAAAACTTTCTACATATATTCTTGGAGGTATAAGAAGTAACATAGGATACCTCAAAACATTTTTACGTAAAATAAAAATGCCATCCACGCCGACGAAGTCGCGGGCTCAGCTAGTATTTCATAACCTCAAAAAGGTTACACTAAGCCAACCTTAAAAGATAAAATAGCGTGATGTCTATAGCCGTCCTACATACATAAGCTACGTTAAATCAAAATATTATTACAATTCAAATAAATCGAATAGTACGCAGCTGAAACCGTAGAACAGGGATAGTTATCTCTCAAAAGCACTGTTCCCTATAGTTCAAGCAAGTTCCCTATTTGCAACCACAACAGATGGCAGCACCGGCTCAAACTAAACATCAAAGATAATTTCTACTGGTAGGTACATTTTCAGAGTGGTAAATTATGTTTTGTCCTTAATATTCCCAACTAATAATTCGTTCCAGAGGAGGAACCATTAATTATAGTAGACGTTAACTTAGCAGTTCTATTTATATAGAATTGTATACGGAGTTCTCATTATATATGTATAAAGATATTCCAGTAACGAATATAGGATAACAGCAGTAATTGAGTAACGAATAATCCATTTTGTATAGCGGCCTGTCCCGACTTCACACGGATGGACTTAAGATTTTTTTTATAATTTTACCTTTTATTTATATTGCAATAACTATAGCAAAAAATACAAATCTTTCTTCTTTATAATATTTATCATGTACATTATGTATCATATCTTATCTTACCTCGAATAAGTTTATATTCGATTTGTTTGTAATATTGTATACTTACGTAAGTCATAACAAAAATACTTTTGCGACTCCTTGTCGGTAGACAAAGCTACCGACTGTGAAGCTTGTTGCAAGATAGATGCAAAATTTGTGTAAAACATACACGAATATTATTTATAAGTCTTAGCCTTAATATATTTATTACTAGCTTTAGAGAAGCTTTGTTTAAATTAATTTATAATAATCATAAATTTATAATATTACCTGTTTATATTCACTGCTCTCCAACAATAAAAATCATCAAAATAATCGCGTAAAGTACATAAAAAAAAACATACATGCGGTTAAAAAAAAAAAAAAAATATATATATATATATATATATATATATATATATATTTTATTTTATATATAGGATGATATAGATAGGATGTATATATATCCTCACGCCCTCCCACAAGGGTCCCCGAAGGGGTAGGCAGAGGTGTATAGGTAATACCCACACATCCACTTTCCGCTAGAGGTATATTAGGTGCCAACGTGACAGATGGCGAGTCCATCGCCGTTACTGAAGCACGACTATACATGCGCCTTTGAATGAATTCTCAGACGTATGCAGGTTTCCTCTCGATGTTTTCCTTCACCGTAAAGCTCGTGGTGTGACTATTCAATGTACTTATACTGTGTTAAAAATAGGCGCAAATTATTTTATATGTATCTATATTTAAAAAATAAACTATGCGATAAATAAAAATATAAGTTTAACGCCAGTGAAGCCGCTGGACTAAACTAAAATAAACATAAACACGAAACAAGCCTTTCGTCAAATTACTAAGATTCAATAATGATTGAATGCCCATCCCAAGTTAGCAAAGTACCGTAAACTTTTGCCTGCTTGCCACAATAGACTCAATACTATTCAATATACGATTTAAATCAGTTCACTTTGACGGCACTATATTCATCCTAAGGGAAACATTATTTAATGTTAACAAGCATTTTCGGAATACAGTTTTTGTTCTCAAGAATGAACCAACAAAAATTTCATGAAAGCAAGAATATTTACTTAAATTAAACATTACATGAATCCCCTGTTTTTATTGTTCCGGTCTGAGAGTATGTTTGTCTCCCTATGCTGGTACCCCATGTGGTGGTGGTATCAAAACGTGCAAGAGATAACGCGCTCTTTTATTTCACACACAATAACATAGCCCGTATATGAAGATACTCCACCGTCGCGTATAAAAAAAAAAACAAAGAAAGCAGAGTACGTTCTGTAGTCTTGTTCAATTAAATACTTAACTACCTCCCGGAACCTATAAACTGATTAGACAGGACCAACAAAGGCACCCCTCCTGAGAGAGAAGTTAATAAATAGAAAACAACAATGCGACCAATCAACAAATATTTCCCTCCCGTGCCCACCTGCCACTACCATCAAAAGAGCGGCCCTTTCCGAATCAATCGAGAGAGAAAAAACCCCGATAATATAATGGAATTGAATTATCGCCAAGATGAAGACGAAACGTAGGGTTGGGGCTAGCGTCGTCCGGAAAGCGGACAAGTCATGAGAGAGACTAATTAGATACAAAAGTGGGTATGTTAGTAAAACATACTCCTAGTTGTTATTATTTTTAAAGATGACAAAAAAGCAAACGGCCCACCTGATAGTAAGCGTATATAGCGAGCAACGTATAGGTAAAATATACATATTTAATAGATGTGTAAACCCATAGACAATTAAAGATCATAGACAATATTGTATGTATACTTTAGTGAACTAAAGTAAAGTAAAATAGTCGCAAGCTTTCTTTATTAATTTGAAAAGCATTTAATTTTTTTACTAATATCTTGCTTAACGAATTAAATTGGTCAATTAATTTACTTTGTAATAATAATAATAATACCCTCACGCCTTCCCTTTTGTGCTTTAGACTTTCAGAATTCGATAAATAATAATAACTAAGCAGATAATTTTAAAGTTCGTTCTCATAAATAAAAATTCATTAAGATGAAGCCAATTGAAAAGTTACGCAAAACAAGCAAGGATTCATACGAATTACGTTAAGGTTCTCCTTACGCGAAACATTTTAAATATATTTTATTAATTATACCTAAGTAGAGTCTGATATTTGTGTAATATTAATGCAAATAGTATGTAATCATTTATGACGTTGTAACGTTTGTCGCTTCCCGCTACCGCTCAGTTCCGGATGACACCGCAGCCCGCGACGCGCTCGGAAGGAGTCGGTAATTCGATTGTATTCGGTAACAATCGGAGTATCGGATAGAATGTTTGTACGCCCACCCCTCATTCCAGTAATGTTATAAAGAAAATTGTTATAGAACTTGACTTTGCAACAGGTTTGACTTCGCGACGTTCGCGTCGCTCTCGGAAAATATATTCGCAATGGGCAATTTATCCAATAGGAAATTTCACTGGTACTTTGTGTCCCCTAAAATGGATTTTGCCTTCTAAAAACATTCAGTTGCTCAAAACATACAGATTTATAGAAACTTCATTGATAATAATAGACACAGACTAAAATGACTTCTAAAATTATGTATCCAACTTCATCATTTCTACTCCTTAATATTTCGTAAGCCCACGACCCGCCGCGCTTACCGATAACTTGCAACGAAGAGTTATTTCCACATTTTGAACGTGAAAGCTTTCCGCCGAGGTTTTCCCAAAAGAGTACAGCATTGGGTTCTTCGTGAAGTGGGAGCGATGATATATGCAGGATCGCAAGCGCGCGAGTTACTACTTTTGGCGTTGCAAGAGTGAGATTTGCTACATAACATTAGGCATGCCGCATGCTCCTTTACCACCAGTAGTAATATAAAAATATATGAATATGCTACAGTTTCATATATTTACGTACTTAAAATATTTCAGGCACTTAAAGGCGCACACGTTAACGCGAATGACGCTTAGTTCTTATATACAAAAACACAATTAAACGTTTGTACTAGCTTCTATTTTCTGTTGACAGCTTATTAAATGTATATACAAAACGAATCGCTAGCAGTGTACCTATATGGCCACAGTCTAAAAACTAACATATAAAACGCACTTACCCCACTCAATGTTTTGATATTGTGCAAAGCGTCCTGGGCTTTCAGCGCCGCTTTGCGCGTGAAAAACGTCACAAAACAGCACCCTGTAACAGAAGCGCACACATACATAACATGACAAACACACACATACACACGACATAAGTACAAAGGGTCTAGGGCTTGTTTTAGAAAAATATTCCATCTATTATGTAAGTACACAGAAACATAAAAACAATAAACCAGCTTGTATATAAAATGCGAAAATTTGTGAGGATCTATGGATTTCTGGTACCTTCAAGGATGGACTATATTTCGAAGGCATTGAGTGAAATAGTGACATGCGATTTGTTACTTGGAATATTTTTCTAAAACAACAATACAATAAACATGAATTGCAGGCAATCATATGAACACGTATGGCATTATACATATAATTATATCGTACCAAGCGATATCACACTTATACCTTTGACATTTTGTGCCGTACATTTAAAGACGTGCATTGATTTTGTTCCATCTCAGCGACGATAGATACTAATGAATAAAATCTAGAGCGTTTTTCGAAGAGATGTAATATTTTTTTCTGGTGACAAAAAACTCGTGATTAAAACATTACTGGACATCTTAATATCAGCAAGCTTGGTCTACATGTACATACACGCATATCATTTATTCCTCGTCGAGTTGAAACCTATCTACAATTGCGTATGGGTTGGGGTGTGTCTGAAGTTCATTTAACAAAATGATCGACAAGGCATTAACGGTGTGGTGCATACATCAGTACAAGCACGCAAGGGGGCTTATGCCAGCGTTAACGAGCTTACGCACATATACAGAGGTTAATCAATTTAATTGTATCATTAGTATCATGGATAATAATGTTCGAATAAAAGGCCTTTGTAAAACAAACCATATGCTAGGTGAACGCTTAACATCAAGTATCCTTGTTTAGCAAATAGGTACGACATTCACACATCTTTACGTAGATTTTTTCACGAGGGAGAGTAGAGCGCCAGCTCTCTCTAGACTTACAGACCTCTTCCTCTTCATATACATTCAGTTTCTTCATATGTAATTGCTCACTGGTTGGGCACTATTTCGTTTCTATACTGTTACTTTGAGTATATAAATATTGAATTTTATAAAAAGCTTATGACAATGCACAGTCACTATTCTGATAATCACGCATGATTTACTACTGTATTACTAATATATTCAGAGTAAAATATTTTATTTATATATAGGTTTCTTATCCTCACACCGTCCCACAAGGGTCTCCGAGGGGGTCAGAGACATATTTTAAGTGCCAACGTGACAGATGTCGAGTCCGTCGCCGTTACTACACTACTACACGACTATACATACGACTTTGAATTACTTCTCAAACGTTTGTAGTTTTCCTCTCGAAGTTTTTATAGGTTTCTTGCTTTCCTAAATAGTATTCAATGTCGTATTTTAAGCTCGCATTGCGGTTTATGAATACATTCCAGCATTGCTCAGGGTACTGTGGTACGTTTGCAACCTTGTAGCATTAACAAAAGGGCCCTCGTCTGCATGAGCTGACAAAAGGAGATTTTGCACACAAAAGACGATAACAAACAGACAAATAAACAAAATGTCAACATATAGAGGACGTACTGTTGGGACGCAAAACAATGATACGTCAGTAGAGCTAGAAGGACGTTTTATATTGAAATACAAAAATGAAATAAATAAAACCATTTGTTAAAAGCGCAACAATAATTTAGATAGAAAATACTGGTTAGGCCCTACCACCAGATCTCATCATTCTCCACATCTATCTAGGGCATAGCTTATGTAAACGTGCTACCGTATAATAAATCATCATCATCATATCATCACGCCGAGTCCCTAACGGGGTAGGCAGACAGTATAGATCGCCAGTTCTCTCTAGATTTACATACCTCTTTCGCTTCGTCCACATTCATCAGTCTCTTCATACAGTTTTACGCATCTCGTCTGTCTGTTTCATTCATACAGTTTTCGATTGTTCTGAAAATAATTGCATGAAATAATTCCATTCTCAACGTTCCAGTAATATAAAAACTTTTGTTAATGAAAATAAAGAGATTATTTCTTGTAATCAGACAAAACATGCCTTAATTAATCTTGGTTTCTTGGTCTTCCAAAAATAATCACATTTATATTCTTCACAATTTTCATTTTTTATGCATGAGATTTGAGTATGTTTGAGATTGTGACATTAGCCTAATTTGATGTTTAGTAACAGTAGTTGCTAGAAGATAAGATCAAAGTAAATCTTATCTCAATTCAGGTAAACTCCAAATTATTTTCATACAGTTATAACTGTAGGAGGCAAACTCTTCAGATCAATAACAATTTTGTATTGTAAATCTACTGGCTAATCGTGATCTTATATTCAAACACTTGCAACATTATTAAGGAATATTGTAGAAGCTGGATTGGCAACAACTAACTAGCGTCTCCGTGGGTTGCATAGTAGGTCAAAGAACCCCTTTGACCTCTGACGATTTGAAAATAGAACTGCTTGGGGTTATTCCAGGTAGTCAGACTTGGGCTTGGTCAGATATCTGCCTAGGTCACTTTTCGCCATCTAATTGTATCCGTAGCTTTAACTTAATTGGTTTTTAAGCATAAGACAGAAATAACGAAACATTTTCTTCTTCTCTTCTTCAACAAGAGAATCACGTCGTCGACGTCGAAAAAGAATACCCGTTGACTTTAATTATGTAATGACGTTTATGAGAGACTGTGTGTATTATATGTTACAGGCACATGTGTATTAGAACCTTCTTTTCGCTGGAGATAAAAAGGTAAAAAATAATTACGGTAACTAAATACTACCAACCTTTACTCGCGCCAGTGAGCTTGTCCCGCAGCACGTTGATCTGGTGTACTCTCCCAAACTCTTCGAACATAAGTCGAAGATCGTTCTCGTCCATGCTTCGCGGAACTTGTCCGACGAACATCTGGAATGGGCAGGAGTTGCGATTTAGAAAAAAACATTTCGTGAAATAAATTTTTGATTGGAGCTACGAACACTAGCGAACCAGCCAGCTCCGTACGATGAACATAAAATCAGAAATAATCCAGAATTAAAATCTAGGAGCCAACGTCACAGATGAAGTCTGTCGCCGCAATTCACACACCCCCAGGATCTCGAAACGAAAAAGTATAAATAAAAGTATAAATTAAATAAATAAATAATTTTTTTATATTATTATTTATATTATATTATTATAAATGAATAAAATAAAGTAAAAATCAAATCAAAATCAAAATATTTTATTCAACGTAAGGGACACAGGGAACATTTACTGAGGTCGTTCTTTTGGCAAAATATTTTGGGTTCGAAATGGCTTTTGAACAATTCTGGCTACAAACCACTCGGCCACTATGTGAATGACGAAGCCCATGTTATAGCGTAGTGCACAAGCTGCAGGTATTTTGTGCACTACAACTTTTCGCAATGTGATTAATTTAAAAAGTGTAAATGCGAAATTAACTTACTCATTAACACAAAGGGATACAGTTACAGTCGACAAAAGCAGATGGCAAAAGGCAATCATGCGTCGGTAATTGGCGCTTGGTATTGCGCGGAGCCTGGAGTGGCAGCGAGGCATCGCGTGGCGCCAGAGTGGAACCTTTTTAATTACCCCCGTATATCACTTCATTTGTTAATTTACAAATTTCATTCTCAATGAGGGTGAAATTGCTAATTAATTGCATACTGCAGGCATTGTGTCAACTAAGCAGCGGTGGCCTTTGGTCTCACCCGCGTAAAAATTCCACGGGTTCTGGCAACGTTTACTATTTAACCGAAAAATGGTAAGACCTCCAACTAAATACATTAGGGAACACACCTAAAACATCCCCTATAGGAGTCGGTCTTCAGCTTAGGGCTTTGCTGATTCGCGAGCTAGGGAGCTTGGCTGGACAGGGTGAAATTATTTATATAATTTTAGGGCTGATTTTTCGGCTATTATAATTTCCGCCTTCCTTTTCAGAGAGATTTTACAGCTCCCCTCTTGTGCGAGGGTGGGAAGGCAAAGGGGTAGGCAGATGTGGTTAGGTACTACCTACATCCACTTTTCGCCGGAGAAATACATTTTAAGTGTCCACGTGACAGATGGCGAGTTCATCATGGTTCCTCAAGCAAGGCAACATAAACGTCTATGAATATCTTTTGAAACGTATGAGAGTTTTCATGTTTCAATGTTTTCCTTAACCGCAAACCGCGTTCGCGGATAATCACTGTACTTAATTTCTTAAAGAAAAACTCATTGGTACAGTCGGGATTCGAACTTGCAATCTTTGTGCTATAGGCAACTATTTGAACCACTCTCTCACTCGGCCGGATACTCGCTTAATATAGGTAGCTATTTACCTTGATGTAATCAGGGTCTGGCATGTCAACTTTCTCCTCATTGTTGTTATTGTTGATGCTCGTGTTGTTATTGTTGTTGGTTATGTTCATCCCACTGGAACAAAAAACACAATGTTATGATCTTCCATTGACCATTGACCGAGGCAACACGATTACCCACAATATAATAAGTCCAACGGGATACAAAGAAAAATGTAAGGCGTAAGTAAGTACACGTCATAGTTTTGTAATTTTTATAACGATTATTAATCGAACAATTTATTTATTATGACAAGTTTAATTGTACAAGTCTATCTAATGTGTGGAAAATAAAGCTTATTACTATAATATTTTTTTATAATATAAAGGTCGTGCGTCGCAGGCAACTGCTCGAACCACTCGGCCACCACGGCATTTATTTATTATGACAAGTTTAATTGTACAAGTCTGTGTAATGTGTGGAAAATAAAGCTTATTATTATTATATTTTTTTATATACGTTTAAAAATAAAATATATATATAATTTTTATTCACAGACGTAATTATCATCTGTTACCTAAGATTTCTTAAAAACGAACGCAATAGCACCTAGGTAGGTATGGTAGGGCTACTGTTAATTTAACAGACTTTATCGTAACAAGAATGTATGGCTAGACTAGCTTTGCCACGCGCTTTCATCTGCGGTAAATTAATTTATATCGACAGGTGAAAGGCTATTTGTTTTAAGCGACATTTTACGGAATGTGGGTGTATGGTTATTACGTATACGTAACCTTTCATAAATAAGCCTGCCTCTATAAGGGGTCAATGTAATGCAAAAATGTGGATAATTAGTTCCTGAGGTCAGCAAATTCGAACAAGCAAAAAGGCTCATTATGATAGTAATAAATAATACATTATTCATATTTGGAATAAACCTAGGATGCGAGTTTATAAGCTCAGCACAGATTGGAGACATCTTGAAATAGCAAGTCCCTTGATTACGGAAGCAACGGACTGTACATAATAAATGTTTATGTATCTTACTAATATTATAAATGTGCATGTAAGTTTGTTTGTTACGCTTTCACGTAAAAACTACTTAAGAGATCACTATAAAACTTTGTACACATATTCTTGGAGGTATTAGAAGTAACATAGGATACTTTTATTGAAAAAAAAAAAACTTTTTTACGAAAGATAAAAAAGCCGTCCACGCCGACAAAGTCGCGGGCACAGCTAGTGTATTAATATAAATAAAAGTTAATATTTGCCAATATCTTATTTAATAGAATCGTTAACGGCTGAACCGATTTCAATGAAATGTTCTGTCTTCAGGATTCGAAGAAGAAGAATGGTTTAGATTCACAATTGGACCCGGTAGGTGGTGCTGCGTTCGTATTTTAGGTATTTTTATTTTTCACCCAAGCGAAGCTGCACGGGACAGCTAGTAGTCTATAAAATACGTGTTATTATAATTATGTTATAAAAGAATGGGGGCGGCCAGAGTACTTGAACCGGCGAGTTTTTATAAAGATACTAAGGAATGTGGATGAAGCGGAAGAAGTCTGAAAGTCTTGAGAGAACTGGCACTCTCTGCTTACCCCGAGAGTGACTCGGCGTGTTGACAATTACGTTAGTATGTAAGTAATATACCTACGCTGTTTGTTACAACACAATGTAAACTATCCCACGTGGGTGATGTCAGCAGAGCGAAAAGATAATAATTTGTAGTCGAGTACTTGCATTGTTTTAACACTGTTCGTGCGTTAGCTAAACTACGTATAATATTACTATCATACCTCAAAAACTTTGAAAACCCATAGCCGAGGCTCCAAACTCCATATTGGTTGCACTTGTTTGCGGCAGTTTCACCGATAAGGGCGTACATCGTTGGATTGCGAGCCGGCTTATCTCTTATCAAAGTCGATCAGCAAACACTACGCGCTGCGTGTACCACGGCCCGAGACTGGGACTACAAGTCAAAACTGACGCCGTACGTATTGTTTAACTACCCTCCATTTAACAATTTATGACACCGTTCGTCGATTTGATATTATTATTATTTGTTGGACGGTAGTTTGTGTTTTATCTTGTTGTTACCGCGATACAATTTTGTCACTTATTTTTCATCATCATTTATTTTTCTATACGACAAAGGTAGCAGACATACATACGGTCCGCCTGATAGTAAGCGGTTACCTCCGACCATGGTCACTTTCAACATCCTGCAGGAAGGAGAGATAGGTCATTCGAAGCTAGGTTTTCCGTTCGAATTTAAACCGGAAGCCTGCCCGACGGGGGCAGGACCCCCTAACTTATAGTTCGTAGCCTAATAACATAATTTGTGTTTCTGCGCCAGGTTTCCAACAATGAGCTCCATAGGGACTATTATTATATTGTGTTGGCAGCAGAGGGATTAGTCCCATTATGCTGCCAATACTACAGTATAACTTTCCGAACACAGGTTAGCAACGCGCAATTGATACTTCGGTAACGAGATGAAATAGACTAAGGTAACCGCTTCCCATCGGGTCATATGCTTGTTTGCCACTCTAGAAGTATGAAAGGAAAACTTTTCACACCCATCTTGAAGAACTCCGTACTGTACTCTGCAGGAAAATCTTGAACGAGGTGCTCATTCCACGGCTTGCGCATTCGCGGAAAGAAACTGCGAAATCACTCAGATAATTATTAACTGTATCTAAACCTAATTAACTTAATTGCTTTATTGCACTGGTAATAGATTTGACATCTGTCAAGTAAATAGATTTTTGGCGAATGAGGGTGGTGAGGGTGAGGGTTTGGTAATAGTACCTTTGTTTGTTCAGCGTAGTGAACTCACACCTGGCCATATAGCCAACTCGGGTGCGTTAACGATAGCTAACGCTTATCTGTCTTATTATCTATTGATCCATATGTTTTTCCATAGACTTGGGGGGACTGTGTGCTTATTACAATCACACTGAGCTGTGCTGATATCAGGCTCGATTTATTAAAAAACAAGGTCCCCGCCATATAAGTTTCGCCCAGACGCGAAAATCGCATTAACAATTTCCGTGCAATAATTTTTAAGCGATGTACATTGATTTGGGAACCAGATTGTTGATACAGTGAAGTTTTGTAATCCATCCGTGTTTCAATATATTCAAATTATTTAAATACGTTAAAAGGTCACACGTGTAGGCAGCCGGGACGGGTAGCTAGTCAATAATATTTATAAATGTGAATGTAAGTTTGTTTGTTACGCTTTCACGTAAAAACTACTTCACCGATCATCATAAAACTTTGTACGCATATTCTAGGAGGTATTAGAAGTAACATAGTATACTATATATTTTTCGCGTAAATTAAAAATTGCTATCGGAGAAAAAAGCCTAAAAAACAGATTTTTTTCACATCACGTTACACCCCGCTGGCCATACAAATGTCATTCGGGTATGGTGACCACGCGTTTGCATCTTAGTAACAATATTATTATCTTCTATTTACGATAAATTCAATAATTTTCGCTTAAAATTTAGGTAATACCTACCTCTTCCGATGTTTATGGTGATTCCTTATAATTTATTATTGATATTTTTTTTATGATAATAACAGGGCAGACCAGCACACACTCAATAAATATTTATATTATTTGTATCACCTATTGTAAACCAAGGGTTTTGATACAATCATACTTTATTTGCAAAACTATGTCATAGGGACTGTTAAGGATTCGGCGTGAGGATATGTATTTATGTAACTATGGCATATGCAGTAATTTTTTTGACGTGACAACGTCTTAAATTAGGTTGCGGCTGGGAGTCACTTATGAAAAAGTGTAACGCCCGGTAACGTTACGATGAGTCACCGAACGAGAGAGAGGCCCGCCGAATGCCTCAATGTTTTAGTAAACAAAATATATTTCTATAGTTAAAATTTGTGCAATTCTTATTTTCATTCAATTCCTTGTTCCTATTGTGCAATTTAATTATTCATATCAATAAATATTCTACCGAGAAAAAGACGTTGTCACGTAAAATCTTCGCCCGTAAAACCGACTTTACAGGCAACCATTTTTTTATTTACAATGATAAAGTTCTTATATCAAACCGCCGTGGTAGCGGTGTGGTTTGAAGAGTTGCCTGCGACACAAAGATCGCAAGTTCGAAAACCGACTGTACCAAACAGTTATTCTGAACTAAAGTACAGTGATTAGTCACATCGCCAGCTTTACGGTGAAGAAAATCATCGAGAGGATATCTACATAAGTCTGAGAAGCAATTAAAAGGTGTACAGTCGTGCTTAAGTAATGGCGATGGACTCACCATCTGTCACGTTGGCACCTAAAATATATCTCTGGCGGAAAGTGGGAGTGTGGATACTACCTTCCCCTACCTACCCTACCCCTTCAGGGAATTATACCGGATCCTTATA
>JACCPG010000337.1:6532-37389 GCA_016069955.1 Drepana arcuata
ATGCATGCCTTTTTCTATGTAAATTTTGGTAATTTTGACTGCCGATATAAGGGGAGATCCACAAATTACGTGAGATGTTTAAGGGGGAGGGGGGGTCGAGTCAAATCTCATCTAATCTTACGTTGGAGGGAGGGGGGGTCTCGGCAAATATCACGCAATTTTTAATTTTTTTTCTTATTGAAACAAAAAAAACTATACTATGTTGACCCATTATCCAGATTCTAAAGTCGTCCCGGACAGAAAGTCGCCGTCGGGAATCGTAAGAAACTGTAGATTTCCGAAGAACCCGAAGATTCCCGACGGCGACTTTCTGTCCGGGACGACTTTACATGCTTAAGATTTAAGCATAACTGTAATACGATTAAGATCATTCACTAATTCATTCGAAAGAAAATGATTTCATTCATACTTCGACGTTATATATTACTACTGACTGTCAAACTACCATATTTGTTTTATACCAAATAGTTCAATTTAATCAGAGTTTACGATACAGTGTAGCCCGTCCTTTGTTTTCGCGCCACTGTCAGCCGAACGCGCGGCTCGATGAACGAGAGCGTACGGGCTGAATGGCAGCGACACACGGACAGGTTCCAACCTGTCCGTGTGTTTCTGCTATGTGTAGTATATGCTCTCACTAATTTAAAATGAGTTATCAAGATTTTTATAATGCATACTCTACTAAAATCTCACGTGAGATTGGGGGATGGGGGAGGGGGTTGAATAAAATCTCACAACATCTCACCAGGGGGGGAGGGAGGGACAGAAAATTCAAAAAAACACCTCACGTAATTTGTGGATCTCCCCTAAGCTAAAATGACAATGTTATCATACAATGATAAGTTAGAAACTTTCGGTAAAAGCAGTGAAGTTGGATCTACCCCTACAACAACAACATTGTTTTGAACAAGAACTCGATAATAAATTGTGTCATGCTTACAAGCATATTGACGTGTCCTTAGGTTTCACCCAACTGACCAATGTTTCATCTCAAGCGGATAAAAGCTTCTTTTGGGACTGTACGTACTGGCAACTTTTTTCTGCTGGATTATCTTTATAATTCTGTAATGAGTTATCTGATAGCAACCTGAGTTACCTACGAGAGTCAAATCTGAAATATTAAAAGCATTAAAAAAAAGATTTTCTGTTCAAATGTCCTGAGGCCTTTCTAGGATTGAGCTACATTGAACACTAGTTTGTGTATGAGTGATGACTGATGATCGATGAAGTAAATGTCTATGGTTGAATGTTTGTGTACTCATTACTGAGATTTGTTTGAGCATTTTAAACAAATTATTTATTAACATTCGATTGATAACTGTTAACGCGTAGGTAACGACTGCTTATCGCACTGACGTTTATTTTGAACTGAGCTCTTTGCAATGCAATTAGTAGGTAAATAATTACGTAATATATACGCTGTGAGGCACGAACCATATCATTGTAAAGGAAGTTGAAATTATTAGTATTACACAATGGGCTCCTTTACATACGCACGTCTATAAGTACCTTGATGTTTGTAAACTTAACGGTATGTTTATATAAACCGAAGCACGGATACTAAGCCTTAGTGGTCGAGTTTGTGATTTAAATCGTCGGCAGCACAATGTATTTAGAATCTAGTTACCCAATTCTACTACTCGTTTCAACTTGTATTGAATAAGCAATCAAAAGTTGATGCAATTTCTAGACTTTAAGATCTCTTTCGCTTTATCAACATTTATAGGTCACTTCATACATGCTCGCTGGTTTCGAGTATTCTTGACGTTCCCATCCTTGAGGGTTTGATCGATTTGATCAGTAGTAGGAACGTGGTCTTCTCCCAAACGCTTTTCCGATGTAGGTATGTATATCTGATGCGTCACTCTTCTACACTCGTCCATTTCATATGTATGTCACAACTAACGTACCTACATGACTTCCACATCGTCGTAATCCATACCTGAACGAAAATAACCACGAGTATGACATTACGCTCAACAAGGCACGTATTACACACTGTGTTTATTCACCAACCTGCCTACATTGATGTAAACTCATTGCCTGCCTACAAGTTTTTTTAGGATCTTTCGGAGTCTCAAAGTCTAACAACACTCCACCTTCGCTGGTTATATTTGTATGTGCCAACGTAACAGATTTCTCCTCAAACGTATGCAGGGCCCTCACAACGTTTCCCTGCACCGTAGAGCTTGTCGTGTCATCACTGTAATAAACAAGATGAAACGTATCTGCATTATCTTGATTTTGAAGGTGACTACATAAACCACTCAAATATGTAGTTGAATTATATAATAATTAAGTATTTCGAAGCTAAATACACTAAGTACAATGTTGTTTTCTATCACTAAGGGTGACTTGCGACCGCAGGTAACCTATACTGTGTGCATAAATGGTTGTATTGTGGTCTGTATTCTACACCGACAAGGTCACATACTATAGCTAGTCTCCTATACTAATATTATAAAGAGGAAAGATTTGATTGTTTTTTTGTTTCTTTGTTTGCATTGAATAGGCTCCGAAACTACTTGACCGATTTGAAAAATTATTTCACTGTTGGGAAGCTACACTATCTCCGGTGAACATAGGCATATATTAAATTTGGACCCGATAGGTGGCGCTGCGATCGAGTTTCAGGAATTTTAACTTTTTCACCCGGGCGAAGCTGGATAGGACAGCTAGTTAAATAATAATCCATGATTTTTTTTATACTACCCTGGATTATTGCATAAACATTCAAAGGTTTTATTCAAGCGGCTGTGATTAATTACAGAAAGAAAAAATAGAGAAGCTATGTCCGGTTTCCGGCGTCGGTGCTTACAGTGGTGATGATGGGGTTGATTTCTGGGACAAAGAAAAATGGGATGCTGAGCTAACTAAGAATCAGGTGAGTCAGGGAAGTGTCTTATTCGCTCCGGGGTTCCGCACATCAATTTAACCAATTTATCTTTCGTAAATTCTTACCTATATTAAGTAAACCTCTAAATAAAAACCAAGCGAACGAGGCGTCTGCCATTTAACAAAAATATTTATTATTTATTTTGCAGGTTGTCGTCATGACCACCCAAATCTTATTTGATATGCTAACACACTCCTACATAAAGATCGAGAATATAAATTTGATAATATTTGACGAGTGTCACCACGCCGTCGATGATCATCCCATGAGGATGGTGATGAAACATTTTGAGGGCTGTCCCATTGATAAGCAACCAAGAGTTATCGGTAAGTATGAGTAGATACCAATGTTCTTTATATGTTTTGATAGATACGGGCATAAAACCTCCTTTGTACCTACTTATGACCTAGATACCTACCACTAGGGAGCCTTAGTGGCCGAGTGGTTCGAGTATTCGCCTACAACGCAAAGTTTTTATCTCGACTGTGGGATAAAAAGTTATGGCTGTAATTATGTACACATTGGTTAACCACGAGCTTTACGGTGAAGGAAAGCACTGGAGAAACTAGCATACGTTTAAGAAGAAATATAAAGACGTTTGTATATGTAGTCGTGCTTGGTAATAGGCGATGTACTCGCCATCTGTCACTTTGGCTCTCTACCCCCATGGCCCTTGTGATAAAGCGTGAATAATTAAAACAAATCTTACAACTAGATCAAATGCAATCGATGATGGGGAAGGGATAATCAAGAGTATTCGAATTAGGTGAGCATGTATAAAAAGACTTGTGAATGTGAGAAGAATGATGAGAATGCGAATGAGAGATGTATGAAGCGAGAGAGGTCTGTAAGTCTAAGGAATGCTCGGTTACAGTTCCTCCTGCTACTGTTCTCTGCTCTCCCCGTAAAGGATTCGGACTACAACTGCAGTCGATAGCATGCAAGTTCGTATTTTCTGTGGATATTTACTTGCCTTGTGAAACGACTCCTATGCCTGAGTTTGTCATGACTGTCGCTTTAATTTTAGGGTTGACTGCAACTCTGCTCAATGCCAATGTTAGTAAACGTAAAGTGGAGGATGCACTTCGAGATTTGGAGACCACGTTCCACGCGACTATTGCAACTGTCAACGAATTGGGAGAAGTTTTGAAGTACGCACTGTATATGTATATTTTAAAAGAGCTTCATTTGTGTTATTTAGTTTTTACACTATTTATTATTTATAATATGAAAGTGCGATACAGTCCGATTCCACGGAATGTATCTGCATCAATCCGATATAATTTATTTGTATAGGTACATAACTATACAAATAAATTATATCCGGTGTCTGCCATTAAATTAAAGATAACAGCATTTTACCAAGTTTTAAAAAATTATGGTATGGTAGCCCTATAACAAAAATCAGTTTTTATTGTGTGTCAGTTCGTCTGTTTGGTTCGGTTAGTCTGAAATGGCTGGACCGATTTTGACGGCACCTACCGGTAATGCAAAAACTAGTAATGAAAACAATTTGTTGGGTCTTATAGTATAAGACACTTCAAATGGTTTTCAAGGGTAGCTTGCAGAAGTGCAAAATATAATTTAAATACAAGATTAATTTTTTTATACATACGTACCATAAGCACATGTTGGTCGGAAGTAGAGCTCGAACACAGGGCAACAACCCACCCACATCACACATGTTCTTCTGATATTACAAAGGTTTGTTCCTGCATCGCGCAAAAACTCTTAATGGAATTGTATGATATTTGTCACAGAGATTATTATTATTATGAGCTGGAATAACACTTGGAATATGTTTTCTACAAGAAAATATCTACCAATTATTTAAAATTTTATGCGGGTGAAACGTCTGTACACTCCTAGTACATCCTACTTAATATTATAAATAGGAAAGTTTGTGAGTATGAAAGTTTGTTACTCAATCACGCCAGAACGGCTGTTGCTGATGTTTTGTTCCGAAAATAAATCTAGATAAAATAATAGTAATAAAATCGGATTATACGTGGGGAAACCGCGGGACATAGCTAGTTATAAGCTATAGCAAAAAGTTATTTTCGCTTTTTTTTTAGTTATTCAACTAACCCATTTGAGTTAGTGCAATACTACAGAAGCTTAAGCCCATCCGCGGCAGCAAGGGAGGCTATCATGAGACTCGATGAGCTCGAGGCAGTGATCATTACCGTAAAGTTACCTTATGTCACCTTCAATGATGTCAAGTTAAATAAATGGCAACGGGATATTTCGACAGATCCAATGAAGGTTAGTATATTTATTTGACAGTGTGTCAGGTAATTTCGACGTTTTGAGGGTTATATAGAATCGACATTCGTTAATACTTTTTTTTAATTGTGCAGTCCGCCTCATAGCGACTACTGCCACTTATGGACGCTTGCAAGACTGTGTCACGCTCGTACGTTGCGGACCTTGTAGGACCTAGTAAAATATATCTGGCGGAAAGTGTGGGTACCACCTATACCTACACCTCTGTCTACCCCTTCGGGGACCATTGTGGGAAGGCGTGAGGGTATATTTTGTAATTATTCTTATTAAGCAAAAATATTATATATAGCGGTCATGGAACTGGCGACTTTTAGCACAGAAGGCGAGGTCAGTGCAGGCTTAAGTCAACCACAAAGTCGAATATGAAGTCTTGAATATGTTCCATGGGTGGATTGTTTCATACAACTGTGGATTGTTTGTGTGTAGATTAAGTTATTTTTTTTATTGCTAGCATTAGATATTTTTGCATTTCAGTGCATTACGTTTTACTACAATGATATAAAAATAAATATATACCCATTCGGAATCTTTGTAAGAAGAATATTTCAGTTGCAATTGTTACAATTCTTACTGATGACATGAATGTTTACAGATAGTTAAATGTGTCAGGAACATGCTTGTTGCTATGAAAATGTTCATTGAAGAGCTGGGTGTGTACGGCGGGTCTTTAAGTATACTCGCGTACATCACACTGTTGGAGAGACTCAAGCGGAAGGCTGCGACAAAACAAGAGGAGCTTCTCTACACGATAACAATTACCCATATTCTTGAGTGAGTGATTGTAGACTTTACGTCGACGTGATAATATCTTTATTCGTATATGTAATTAATTTGTACTGTACATTTGTACAACTCCTTCTGGAAGGCTGGACCGATTTTGATTTTTATATGTTCACGTAGATTCCAAATGGTTTACTCTCACAATTTGATCGGATAGTGGTAGCTCAGCGATCGTGTTACAGGAAGCATTTTTTTTACCCAAGCGACAATGGGAGGGTCAGCTAGTAAGTAGGTATATGGGTAATTTTGGCAATTATCACACGGTGTATTTTATTAAGTCTTTTTGCTGAATTTATTTGTAAAATGGTGTATATTTACATTACGGTATGTAAATATATTTCTCATCAGAAAAATCTAAACACCTTGCATGTTTTGTAAGGATTATCACAAAAATGTGTATATTTAGGAATATATGTCAAATGTCGTTTAATCTATACTAATGTTATAAAGAGGAAAGATTTGTATGTAAGTATGTTTGTATTGAATAGGCTCCGAAACTACTGGACCGATTTTAAAAATTCTTTCACCATTGAAAGCTACATTCACCCTGAGTAACAATGGCTATATTTTCTTTTATAAAACAAATCATATGGCCACCCGTGCGATGCCGGGACGGACCGCTAGTAGTGATTAATTTGAGGTATTATTATATTATATACCTACTATAATGTAATATTATATACTACTAGCTTATGCCCGCGGCTTCGCCCGCGTGGAGTCCAAAAAGTGCTTATGTATTTTCCTGCTAGAATCGGTTCAGCCGCTATGCCATGAAAGAGAGTCATACTTTATAATATTAGAACTTTGAATTTTTCAGGATAAAAAGTAGCCTATGTCCTATTCTTAGGTATAAGCTATCACCATTTCAACTTTCAGCCAAATCGGTTCAGCCGTTACAAACTTTCACATTTATAATATTAGTAAGATTAAACGACACGACACGGTTTTTATGATGAGTAGTGTATTACTTATTTCAGGGCTCGCATGATCCTGTTAGATTCAATGCAAGGTGACACCGGGTACGAAAAAATAATAAAGCATTCTTCGGATAAAGTCATCCAACTCCTTAAGATCTTGAAGGAGTACCACCCTCAAACCATAGATAATGCTGTTGGAGGTATAAATATCATCAATTTGTTAGTTAGCTGTTAGTTTACAGAAGTTTCTTGTAGGCTTTAATTGTAAAACTTATTCTACAATTGATTAATGATGGCAGCTCTTGCATAATGATCTGGAGAGAATTTCGCTTTGAAAGTTTCGTTAGAATAAGTTATTAAGTAAATCAAAAACAATTGTTTTTTTTTATTTCTTCTTTATTTTCATGGTAATCCCGTTTGATGATGGCTTTAAGCTTGACCACTTTGTTTATAATTTGTTTGAAAAAGGAATACAATATAACATAAACTACAAATAACTAATAAATAATGTCTGCAGTTGTAAACTCTAGGTGTCAGACATTAGAAAAGATTACGACATTTTGATAATATTTAAATCCAATAATTCCAGTGTTACTAAAAGTGAATAAAGCGAGACAACCTCTATGCGCTATAATATTCACCCAACAAAGGTTCACGGCCAAAGTATTGTATAATCTGTTAAAAGATGTTAAGCAAGCCAACCCTGAGGAGTTTGACTTCATCAAACTCGATTTTATTGTGGGCTACAACATGAACCCCACTAAGGTAACGAGAGAAACCCATTTCATAAAGAAAACAACTGAAACAGCACTTCTGAAATTCAGGAACAGGTGACTTTTTATGTAAATAACACACCTACATATATACACATGACACTATTATATTCATTAGGCGTAAATCTCCGTGACCAATATGTGTAAAGCAATAAAATTCTTAAAACTCTTGTTACTGTTAAACAGATTATAAGTATTATATATGCCTTCGGTGAAAGCCGTTGGCAGACTCGTTTTTATGTAGTTGCCTTCAAAATTAATATTGCGAGTTTTAATCCAGGCTGTCTGAAATTTGTTTTTTTTTTCACGATTTTAGCTTTTCGGTGAAGGAAAACATCGTGAGGGAATCCTGAATAATTTTGAGAAGAAATTCTAAGTCATGTTTAGAGATGATATTAATGACATCCAGGAGACATTATTATATTTATCGTCAAATTAAATTATTCGAATATAATTAACGAATTTATTTTACTAAAAAGTAGGTAGATACACAAATACAAAAATAATGTAACTTAATTTATTTGGAACGTAAACATCTCTTCATAAAATTCTAAATATTGTGATATTTTTTTATTTAGTGAATTGAACTGCCTTATATCAACGAGTGTAATTGAAGAAGGAGTTGATATACCACAATGCTTATTGGTGTTGAAATATGACCAGCCGTTGGAATATCGTTCTTATATACAAAGCAAAGGTACACATTTTGAACGCCTTTAGTTTATATTTCTATACATCGTAAAAGAAAATAAATAATAATTTTGATTTCAGGTCGAGCTCGCAATGCTCAGTCTAGTTATGTGATTCTGGTAAATGAACAAAACATGAAAAAATTTCAAAATCTGTACGCAGCGTTTCAGCTGACTGAACGTACCATACAGAATGTGAGTACCAATTTATTATAATATAATTTGCGTGTGTAATAAGGATGCGATTTTTTGAATTGTTTTATATAAAAAAGTTCTATAACTCTTGACCATTACTCATTACTCGTGTTTCGCCTTGCTAGTGTTAGATTAAAACATTTGCCGGCCAGAAGGCTATTCAAATTTGGCTGCCCTACCGAATTTGTTGCCCCTAGCTCATTACTATAAAATATTTGTATGTGTACTTCATTTGTCCATGTTGGCACAAAAAAAATATTGGCCCCAAATTTGCCGCACTAGGCTCTAGCCTACACAGCCTGTTGGTAAATGAAGTTATTTATCATTTATAATGATAAATTGAATTCCAAACGGAGCTTAGCTTCTACTAATTAATTTTTATTTAATTAACAAATTTTACATATACCATATATACACCAATAAGATGACCAAAAAGCGTTCATACTGATGGGAAGTGGTTACCGCCGCTTATAGACGATTCCAACGCCCACTCGTGCGACCCTGCAAAAAAACTTCTCATAATATCTATGTACAAATGTGATAAAATTTCCATTAATTTTGTACATTATGACCAACATTGAACGACGATGAATTCGGGCGCACTATCGTAGTACACATTTATATATTTGTATGTGTGTAATATATTTTAGATATTGGTTGGCAACACTGACAACCGATCAGCGCCAACTGAGGATGACATACAAGAAGATCTGTACGAACAAGATGACATACCCCCTTATGTCACCGCCCAAGGAGGTAATCTTCGGAACCTTAGAATTTTGTAAATATTATATTTTAACTAGTTGTCCCACCCAGCTTCGCTCGGGTGAAAAAATACGATGGTGGCGCCACCTATCGGGTCCAATTGTGAATCTAAACCATTTTGGTATCCACCTGAAGACACACAGAAAATAATCACGATAACTAAATAGTCGTTTTGTCTTTTCAAGGGAGGTTACCTTCAGTGTCTGCAATAAGTTTGTTGTCTCGTTACTGCTCAACGTTGCCGCACGATCAATTCACCACAATCACACCAATGTGGATCGAAGAGAAAGTCTTCGACTCAAGAACAAAGCTTTCGCAGGGTCTGGCGAAAGAACTGCATAAACGCGTGATTTCCATATTCATGCCCATAGCCTGCCCTATTAAGGAAGAAATCAAGGTATATTTTATCTAGTCTGAGTAAGCTGTCCACATGTTTGCTACTACTGATCCAGAATAGCAATGCATGACTTTGCATTGAGGTTGATAAAAATTACACCGTCTACACACGTCTTTGAATTACTTCGTTAATGTGGGTTTCCCCATGTTTTCCTTCACCATAAAGCCCATGGTGTAATAAATAAACCTAGTAAATCTGCAAGCGGCCAACAGCAAAGCTGTCATTAAAAGTAAATTAATTCAAAAAGCTTATTTTACAACATCAGATTATTTGAATGATGGCCATGCATGGCAATTAATTGCTCCTCTTAAACAGAGTTTATATGTAACTAGCTATCCCGCCCAGCTTCGCCCGGGTAAACATTAAAATTTCCTGAAACACGATCGCAGTGCAAGGTCGCAGTCCAATTGTGATGTAAGCTATCCTATCTTTCAAGTTGGATCAGACTGCATACGGTGTGAAAATTTTATTGAAATCGGTTCAGTAGTTTAGGAGCCCAACGCGGACAAACAACGTGACACCTAATTTATATATCAACTCCGTCTGCGTACCTAAGAGAGAGACTTGTTTCAGTAATGAAGTGAGTGAGAGTAATTTTAAAAGTATTATTTTAGGATGAGATATCGCAAAAACAAATTCAAAAAATCAGTTCGCTGAGTTCAACCGTTCCGCAGCGAGCCGTTATGATATTTATCTCCTAAGATGTTGATTGAAATTAAGTGATGTTAAGTACAATATCGTTGACATTTAAATACTTGTGATTAATAACATATTTATTTGGACAAGGATTAATATTATTATGTTGGTAAAACATCTTCGCAAATAATGAATTAATTTCGAACAAATTTAATTGCCATAAAAAAGGCTATAGTGAGTCAATCTTAAAAGATAGACATATGCAGCTCCGGACTTTTTTTAGAACTTTTAAATAGGAACAATTCCCTCATATATGATATTTGTGTAACTTAAACCGTTTACGCAGCGCACGCAACGGAAGCTCTCAAGAAGGAATATTTTTTCCCGTTCTGGCAACATTATTCGTTTATGCTTCGCTCCTATTGGTCGTAACGTAATGTTATATAGCCTAAATCCTTCCTAGAGAAATGAACTATCCAACACAAAAAAAAAGTGAGCCGTGGTGGCCGAGTGGTTCGAGCAGTTGCCTGCGACGTAAAGGTCGCAAGTTCGAATCCCGACTGTACCAATGAGTTTTTCTGAACTTAAGTACAGTGATTAGTCACACCACGAGCTTTACGGTGAAGGAAAACATCGAGAGGAAACCTGCATATGTCTGAGAAGAAATTCAAAGGCGTATCTATAGTCGTGCTTGAGTAACGGCGATGGACTCGCCATCTGTCACGTTGGCACCTAATATACATCTGGCGGAAAGTGGGTGTGTGGGTATTACCTATACACCTCTGCCTACCCCTTCGGGGACCCTTGTGGGAAGGCGTGAGGATATATTATTTTTTATATTTATGTTATAAGAGAAAACCAAGGAGTTAGTTTCGCCGTTCCTTATCCTGGCAGGTATTTTTCTTGGAAACGGTGGTAACTTTAGTTTTTATTTAATAAATGACGTTCAATAAGTGTTCCCTGTGTCCCTTGCGTTGAATAAAATATTTTTATTTTGATTGAGTATGTAAAAAATAAATCAGTTTTATCTGTTCAATGTACAGGGGCTCCCTTTTCTAAACACGAAAACGGCAAAACGTTCCGCAGCCTTGAATGCTTGCATTAAATTACATCAAGTGGGGGAATTGGATGCCGTGACGCTTCTACCAAAACCGTACATGTGAGTATCAGAACTTTTTTTTATTATCATTTGTAGCTGATGTTCCAGGAATTTTGGCCACTTATGTAACTGCGATGAAACTAAAGGTCTCCAAACAAACACGGCTAAGGGCACCCCCCTGTACGGTACCGAAGGGCTTAGAGCGTTGCTGGTTTGCGAGCTAACGACTTTTATATAACGAGGATTATACTAGTTCATATAATCTGAACACTCACAACAATAAATTGATCTGTCATAACATGATCTTTAATCATAATGGGTAAAGAAAGATTGTGTTTTATTTTTGCCAGTTTATTTTAATATCTTCTCGCCTTTCCATAAACCGTTTAAGGTGTATGTACCGGGCAGATGGCGTGTCCGGCGCTGTTTTTTAGACACCAATTTTATATATTATATTATTATTACTATTATTTTATATAAACAATACAAGTTTTAATTTCTTTCAAACTTTAAGCGGTTACTCATGATGTTTTCCATCACTGTAATGCTAGTGGTATGAAATCTGTATTTGAAAAACTCATCGGTACAAACCGGAGCTTAAAGATAAAATGGTGTCTTCAGGAGATGACTTATCCACCACAGTTCATTCGATAAGCAAATAATAATAATAATAAATAAATAAATACCTGGGACAATTCCACACAAATTGACCTAGTCCCAAAATAAGCTAAGCTTGTGTTATGGTAACTAGACAACGATATATTTACTTATATAGATAGATATATACTTAAATATAAAGGACATCCAAGACTAAAGGTACAAAAATCACTCAAATATCTGCCCTCAGCGGGATTGGATCCCGCGACCCCAAGTTTCGCAGTCAGGAGCTCTAATCACTAGACCCGACCCGGCCGTCGAAAATTATTAACTAATGTAAATAAATAAAATAAAAATATCACAACTGCTCTCAATATTTGAAAGTATCTTATGTTTCAGGGCTGTGAACTTTGATAGCGAAGAAGTAAAGACGTGTTTCCCTAACTGGCCTGAGAATGATGAAGACGTAGGTTCAAAAGTACCAAAGGCGGGTCGCAAGGCAAGAAAGCGCAAGTATAGATTGCAGGTACCTTTTTGTCATTGCGACTAAAGTTCGATGTTAAAAATTTTGTACCCCAGAATAGAAATGTTATATATATCTTCACGACCTCCCACATGGGTCCCCGCATAAATAGACTAGCAAGGGGTGTGTCCCCATCCCACAAGTCTAGTACCTACAAAATTTTTTTTTGCTGGAGATTGTTTTTTGGTGCTAACGTGACAGATGACGAGCCCATCGACGTTCTTCGTCGTCAAATTCATCGGCATCTCGCCACATCGAGAGGCAGCAGTATGAGACGAATTCTCATAGTGCTGCTCATAAGAATTCTCTTGTGAACAAACTTTGACATCCATTCCCAAACTAAGTTCAAGCTATCTCCCCACCAAGTTTTATCAAAATTACGTATTTTGATAAACGATACAGGCAGACAATAACCAAAGTGTATCCTCTTATTATAAATGTGACAGTTTGGATGGACGGATGGATATATGTTACTCAATTACTCCAGAACATCTGAACGGAATCGGATGTGATTTTGCATATTGCACTAGGAAGACGAGAATTTAATGAAGGGACTGATGAATGTGGACGAAGCGAAATAGGTATGTAAGTCTAGAGAGAACTGGCGCTATACTCACTCTCTGATTACCCCGTTAGGGACTCGGCGTGATGATATGTATGTGTGCAATAAATCTGATATGTGTCACTAAATCTGAGGAGAGACTTTGCCTCCCTGTGTGTGTTCTACCGCTTGTATAACGGGGAGTGTTCAGCAGAATTGTTCGATATGATGCCCACTTCCACCTTCTACCACCGCACCTCTCGCCATCGACGGGGAATTCATCCCCATACCTTGGAACCACAAAGGTCTCGCACTGTGCGCTTCCAAAGGAGTTTTATTCCGCGAACGCTCAGGCTGTGGAATGAGCTCCCCGTTGAGGTTTTCCCTGGAGAGTACAGCATGGAGTTCTTCAAGAAGGGTGTGAAAAGATTCCTGCAGGGTCGGCAACGCGCGAGTGATACCCCTGGTGTTGTAAGCGTCCATAGGCGGCGGTAACCGCTTACCATCAGGCGGACCGCATGCTTGTTTGCCACCCAAGTGGTATAAAAAAAAAAAAAATAAAAAAAAAAAAAAAATAATAATAAATAAGACATAGGATACATAAGAACATATATAAGAAGATATATGTTTTATTGAAGATGGAAAACCCACGAACGCTAGGGCCCGATCACAAGTCACTTCTTTTAACATTTGAAAATTTTAACACGGGTGAAACACGAGGGACATCTAATAGTAGATGTGATTGTGTTTGTGTTCGTTATACGCCACCCACTTATTTTTTTCAAATATTACGCACATTTTTAGTTCCCAGCCTGCCTGAAAGCAGAGCCCAACCAAGAAACTTACTACTTGCACGTGATTAAAATGTCCACAAACTTCGACAAACCGACGGAGCCACGTGACATAGCTCTGTACGACTTCATCCAAGCGGAGGAGACATACGGTTTCTTAACTCAGAAACCGCTCTATGAATTGTGTAGCTTCCCTATGTTCACAAAAGTCGGTGAAGTGACCACGTCGCTGGAACTGAACTACGCCCTGATTAAACTGGATGACAAATTATTTGAACTGATTAAACAGTGAGTATTCACATTACTATGTGTCAAGAGTACTAATGTACAAGAGTACTAATGTACAAGAGTACTAATGTACAAGAGTACTAATGTACAAGAGTACTAATGTACAAGAGTACTAATGTACAAGAGTACTAATGTACAAGAGTACTAATGTATAAGAGTACTAATGTACAAGAGTACTAATGTACAAGAGTACTAATGTACAAGAGTACTAATGTACAAGAGTACTAATGTACAAGAGTACTAATGTACAAGAGTACTAATGTACAAGAGTACTAATGTACAAGAGTACTAATGTACAAGAGTACTAATGTACAAGAGTACTAATGTACAAGAGTACTAATGTACAAGAGTACTAATGTACAAGAGTGCGAGTCCCATCAACCGCGCAACATCAAAGACGCGCACCATTATTATTCCTTATATGTAGTTTACTAGCGGTCCGTCCCGGCTTCGCACGGGTGGACATATTTGTTTTTATATAAAAGAAAATATAGCCTATGTCACTCAGGGTAAATGTAGCTTTCCAATGGTGAAAGAATTTTTAAAATCGGTCCAGTACTTTTGGAGCCAATTCGTTACAGAGACAATCAATCAGAAAACAAACAGGAACAATTCCCTCATACATGATATTTTCGTAACTTAAACCGTTTACGCAGCGCACCCAATGGAAGCTCTCAAAAAGGAATATTTTTCCGTTCTTGCAACATTTTTCATTTCTGCTTCACTCCTTTTAGTCGTAGCGTGATGTGATATATCCTAAAGCCTTCCTAGAGAAATGGACAATGATACAGCACAAAAAGATTTTTTCAATTCCAACCAGTAGTTCCTGAGATTAGCGCGTTTAAACAAAAAAACGGGCCACTCGCTATGGGTTATAGCACGGATATTTCAATTTTATGTGTCGCTAATTATCACAAGTCCAGTCCCATAAAGGGTTCAATTCTTTTATTGAGGTGGAGATATCCAATAAGGTTCCTTCGAGAATTTAGATAGGTAACGAAAGTTATAATGACGGATAGTACAAGGATTCTTACGGGAACTGGGTGAGAGGTAAATTGGTTTGTAATCCGTTTCAAAAATTTAATATTCTCTGATGTTCATTATAATTGTAATTCCAGATTCCATCTTTTCTTATTCGACCAAGTTTTGGCGATTGCGAAAAAGTTTCTGGTGTTTGAAGGCAAAGAGAACTGCATGTTTGTGGTACCTGTGAAGGGTGACAACGGCTACGATATTGACTGGGAGGTGATGGTTAAACACAAATCTGTGCCGCCTATGGCAGTACCTACTGACAAGGTAATCTTCTGACATACTTAGACTATTCGCGAATAGAAAATCCTATCCTTTGGTACAGCTAATACCGTTGCCCCCTACTTCGTCTGCGCTAAATTAGCTCTTATTGCTCCCCCTATGGGGTAAAACTTTAATCCCCTATTTTTCAACTTTCAAGTTTTATTTTCGAGTTAAAAGCTATACAAAAATGCATCAAAATAAGTTTAGGCATGGAAACTTATAAGTAATATACATTTTGATTTGTCTGTAAATGCTTATACAAAGTTTATTAACTAGTTATAAATCACATTAAGTCTAGGCACTCAGCACTAGTCGAATTTGAAATTTTGAACTGCTGTACAACTTGGCAATTATTGGCCTTTGCCCCTTCCACGTGAGATAAAAAATGTTATTTATTAGTTTAGTAATTTGTTAATTATTATTTGACATTTTGTTTCTTAATTTTTTTATACGTTTAATTTTTTTTCGTAGGAGCGTCAATCATTGCAAGTAACAGTGGAAAATTACAAGCACTGCGTAGTTTCACCTTGGTACAGAGAGATCATCTCACCAGATAGGTAATTTGTTTATTCACAAGCTTTATAATTTTCTTCTTTCTCACGCCTTCCAGTAAGGGTAGGCAGAGTTTTATCGCACCCACATTTCAAGGTAGGAATTTAGGTGACTGATTCCGAGTATCCCAAGCACGACTTATGTCTTTGAATTTCTTCTCAAGATTTCTTCACGATGTTTCCGTACGACATATGTAAAGCTGATGTTATAAATCACTCAGTCATGGTTACAGACGCTGGGGTTCGACGAACGAACTTAAAATCTGATGAATGTGTAAACCTAAAGTTAACTGAATCCTGCTCAGCATAATAAGTGATCTGAATGAAGTGATCTGAAACTGATAGAATGTTACAAACAATAAATATTTATTTCATTTTAGATACATCGTGTCCAATGTACTGGAGTATATGACCCCCAGGTCGCCGTTCGGTTCCGACTCTTACGGGACCTACCAAGACTACTACACTGAGAAGTATAACTTAGATGTTATAGGAGATAAGCACCAGCCTTTGCTTGAGGTATTTGTAATAAATATACTATCTGTACGCCGCGGTTTCACCCGCTTAAAATTCGATTTCATTTGTAGTTTTTTTTTAATGAAACATATTGTCAATCCAGCTAAGTCTAAATTTCCTCTAGTTCCTTTCAGAAGCTCGTGTTAAAAAGGAACAAACATCCTCACAATCTTCGCTTCCTCTCACTCTTCTCCCCCCCTCTACCTCTCCATCCATATCCACATCCCTCCTCTCCCTCCCTCTCCCTCTAGCTCCCTCTAGAAGTGTAGTGTTTATATTATTGTGTATAAAATCAATACTATTTATCATTTTTAATGGTCTATTGTTCAGGTCCGAAACATCACTTCGGGTATGAACTGTTTGTTGCCCAGAGCGGCAACGATCAACTCATTCACGGACAAACAGAGGAAGGTGATATCCGCTTTCCAAGGTGACTACAAGGCGAAAGGCTTCTTGGAAATTTTTGTTGCTGAGTTTTGTATCAAATATGACTACCCTGGAGTTCTGTGGTTCAAGGCCATGATCTTGCCAAGTATATTGCACAGGTAAGGTCGATAGAACGTTAACGCCTAGGAATTAATGTAGTTTTCATATTATTTCTGTTAGTTTATGTGACTTGTAGCTGTTCTAATAATTTAAATTATAATAATAATAAATAAACTAAAAAAACGGCACTTTACTTCTGTAAAACTTGTGTCTGCATACATCAATGCAGATATCTACAGTCGATTGAATATTGTATTATTTTCAGAACCTATATGTTGTTGGTAGCTCAAGAGCTTATGATAGAAGTGGCTAACCACACAAAATATGGCAATCCTAGACTGGAGAAGAGTAAGTCGTATAATGATACTTCATAGTACCTACTCAATTAATCAAAACTGATAGTAGTGATATGAAAATGTCACCATAAAAATGCAATCATAAAACTCTCGTCTAACTCCCATCGTTCTCATTCTTTAATGTTGTACTTTATTCATTGACACATTCTTGAATGTTGTACTTTATTCATTGACACTATTGGTAAGAGTATAACTTTATAGTTAGTATAACTACGTCAAGAGTACTCGAAACCGACGAGCATGTATCAAGAGACTGATGAATGTAGACAAAGCGAAAGAGGTATGTAAGTCTAGAGAGAACTGACGCTCTATACTCTCTGCCTACCCCGTTAGGGACTCGGCGTGATGATACGTATGTATGTACTATTAGTTAGGTCAAACGTGATTGTATTTTCATTCTTCTCTCTAGAACTGGCGCTCTTTTCTATCTGCTTATCCCTGGGGTACTCTGCTTGATGATGTGTGTATGTATAAAGTAAATGTGTTCTTATTTCTCTACAGATTGGGAACCGATACAAGTAAACATACCAGTTGTGGTTCAATCTTTGATAGCTCACGTTGAAGAGCCGGCTCCTATTAACATCGTGGATCGGTAATATATAGATTACTAGAGATAGTGCCATCCACGAAAACGCGCCCCACTATCCTTCCGTATTATTACCTACCGTTTATCGTAGAAGTATAACCCTCCACTTATGTTTGAGTATTATCGGTACACACTGATTACCTATGACTGCACAAGCACAATACAAATAATAGACTCGGGTCATACTAACCGAATCCCGCAACCCCCTCTACCAGAAATTGGTGGGGCGCGTCTTCGTGAAGGACACTATATATAGCTGCATCCCTTAACGTCATTGTGATTACACGAGATTGTTATTTAAAGATAAAAAGTAGTCTCCTTGTAAACCTGACTGTAAGTCACCTCCATTCTATATGTTATCCAAATTCGTTCAGCTGAGCGCGTGACTGCTTAGCAAACATCATTAGACAAAACTTTTGCTTTTAGAAATTAGGACTCAATGATTGGTATATTGGTAAATAATGTTAAAACAACTACGAGTAAATTTTAACAATAATTTAAAGATCGTCTCGTATCGTAAAAATCTTTTGGATTCCTTGGAGTTAGAAATTTAGGAAATAAACTTAGAAATTCTCACACAGGTAGGATCCCTACCTAATTTGGTACATTACATATTAGCAGCAGCATACCACCGATTAAAGCCAGCCTGTAGTATTTTAGTTAATAGTCATAATTTTTTAATGGCCTGTGTCAGAAAGAGAAAAGATGCGGTGTTTCACAGCCCGTAGTATAACCAGCCCAGGCCAACTCCCTAGCTCGCGAATCAGTACCGTCCTTAGCCGCGGACCGTACCCCATTGGGAGTTCCTTTTGCGTAATTTGCTTAGCACCTAAGAAGTGCCTGGCTGGAGGCACTTTAGGCACGCCATTGTTTGCTTAAGTAGCAAAGCTCCAGGAGCGTACGCTACGAGAAAATACCCTCGTATTATATTTTAAGAGAAGTAGGGCATAGCGTTGACTAGTAATGAGCGCTTCGGGGAATGCGAGGATTGTTATATTGTGTTGGCAGCAGAGGGATTAGTCCTATTATTCTGCCAACACAGTACACTCTCCGAACATAGTGGCAGCGTGCAAGTGATACTTCGGTATCGTGAGCGTAAATAGGCTACGGTAACCGTTTCCCATCAGGTGGGCCGTATGCTTGTTTGGCACTCTAGTTGTATAAAAATATATGCAAAGCTTATGCCATGCCATATTCAAACTATTACTTCCAAACGATATAATATGACTTTTTTTGCGTTAAGGATAAACTGTCCAATGGACGAGGATGCCCCAGTCCGACCGGCTGTTTCAATGAGCGACAGTCTATATCAGCTGCAGAAAAAGAAGATACATCAAGACTATCCTTGGGACGTAAGTTTTTGTTCTACCTAGCCATCAATCTTTTAATTGTGCTGCCACTTTCGAAATTCGAAATTAAATAGTCATTACCAATCCGGTCTAGCTCCTTTGCTCGCGAAACTGCAACGTCTCTATACGTTGCAGTTTCGCGAGCAAAGGACCTAGAGCTGCAGTTTGCAGCTGAGGGTTGTTAGTTGTTGTGCCGTTGACCGGTTAATTAGCAAATATTCCCAGATAATCGCGTGACTTTATTACGGATTTGGTTTTGACGATCTCTTTAAGGAGTTTTATGTTGTCTCCTAAAAAATAATTATTATGTACGTCCCTATTTGTATTAGGAAAAAATGGAGCCAGTGGATATTGAGCGTAACTTGTCATCGATCACTGTGATGGACATAGAATGCTACGACAAGTTTATGTCAGTACCAATAGAGTCGAACCGTGAGTCAGTCATGCCGCAAATACGCGCCAATTATGCTGCCATTTCTCCAGCACCTGTGAAGTAAGTATTTATTGATATGATCACATGAACAATTTCTTTTAAACTAATTCTTTGATATCTATAGAAATATATTTTAAACTAATTCTTTGATATTTCTTCTTCTCTTCTTTGATATCAATATAATTAATTATTTGGTATATATGCATTATATTATACTTATAATATAATTGTATCTCAAGCAATTTATACAATACAAACGTCATTGAATTTCTTCTCAAATGTATGAAGATTCCTCTTACTGTTTACCTTCATCTTAAAGGTCGTGATGTGACTAATCAGTGTACATACATTCAGAAAGATGCATTGATACAGTCGGGATTTGAACTGGCAATCTTTGGACTTCAAGCAACAACTCGAAGCACACTCAGCCACCAAGACTTATGAATAACCTATTTATAGTGTATCTCTCTTGTACTGCGATATATATTTAATATGAATCACTCTAGATACAACGACAAGCTGAATATCCTGCAAACGAAACCGACCGGTAAAGGACCAGAACTGAGAGATGTTCTCGCAGCCCTGACTACTATAAAATCTAACGATGCTTTCAATTTGGAGCGAGCAGAGACTCTGGGCGATTCGTTCCTCAAGTTCGCTGCCACTTTGTATCTCTACCACAAATTCCCCAAACTGAACGAGGGTCAGTTAACAAATATTAAATGCAGCTTGATCAGTAACAGGTACGTATTGGCTATTGAATTTCACTACATGCAGGGTCTCCGAAGGTGTAGGCAGATGTGTATAGGTAGCGTCCGGTTGCAAGTCCATCTCCGGTCGAACGGGAAGCCCGTTATGCCCTACCTCGCTTTACACTGTACAATTACTATTTCAAATCCAATGTTGGTATTTTTTCGAATTTGATACATATCTACATACATATAATCACGCCTTTTTTCCATAGGGGTAGGCAGAGACCACTTCTTTCCACTTGCTACGATCCTTACATACTTCTTTCGCTGTGTCCACTTTCATTATTCTCTTCGGTTTATGGTACTCTTGACCTGCCCTTTTTTCAACACGTCCCTAATTTGATCTAGTAACTTCCGCCTAGGTCTTCCCCTTCCAACACTTTCATTCACATTTGCCTTATACACTTTTTTTCGTCAATCGTTCTTCATTCATTCTCTCGTCATGGCCAAACCATCTCAGCATACCTTTCTACGAATGTGATTAGTACATTAAATATTGGAGAGGCTCTAAGTTAGCACAATTATATGAGTTAAACTATTGTAGGAATCTATACTATGCCGGTGCAAAAATAAATCTTGGCGGTCGCATGAAAGTGGAACACTTTGCACCGACAAAAGATTTCCTCGTGCCCGGCTTTTTCGTGCCGGATAAAGTTGAACAATTCATCACATCTAAGAGGGTAAGTGATCTTTTGTATCAATATTTTTATCCGTTAATCGATAAGTTGTATTAACATCCAGTGTTTTATAAAAATAATTTATTGTTCACAAATTCTTCATTCGAATCTACATATTACAAGAATGACAGTCAGACGAATAAGTAATCTATCAGCACTCTCAAAATGTATCTCTTATTAGCATATAACCTTTTTGTTTTAAATAGTTTTAGGAATTTCGAGCGATAATAGATTGCTTAATTCGTTTGTGTTTCAGAATAATATATGTACAATACATTTAAAAACGAAATAGTATACAAATATTTCGTACTACCATCTTATTTGAAGACTTTGTTTACATATAAGTTTGCACCATTCGTATACAGCGACATCTATGAATCTCAATACAAAAAACAACTTCTATAAGTAAGATGTTCATTTTAGATAAGCTACTTAATACTTCTACGACTGAACGTTTGTATTTCGGTGAAATTTTATGAATTCCTCGGTTGAAGCGAATACGTCATCCACCAGCACCTCAGGCGTATGCAAAGCTGCGAAATGTCCTCCGAAGTCGTGCGTAGTGAACCTCACCAAGTTGTGGAACTTGTCTTTCAGTACCCAGTACGGCTGATAGGTTACCTCGTACTTAAAGTTAACGGCTGCTGTAGGCACTTTCGTTGGTATCCTGTTGAAACATTTGACCTATCATATGCATATATATATATGCAACATCAGGCATCATTTACCGGTTAAGGCGACATTGCCCGGTTAAGTAGCAAAAGTTCCCGGACCAAACGCTACGAGAGACAATACAAAAAACCCCACAAGGGTCCCGGTAGGGTAGGGGTAAGCTGAGCTGGGTAAGCGGGTGTGTGGGTAGGGTACTATCTACACCTCTACGTTTTTGCTGGACGTATATTTTGGTGTTAATGTGACAATTCGATACTAAAGCAAGACTATACATACGCTTTTGAATGTCTTCCCAAGCGTATGTAGGTTTCCTTGGTGTTCCATCCCTTCACCGTAAAGCTCATGGTGTGACTAATCACTGTACTTAAGTTCAGAAAAACTCATTGGGACAGTCGAGATTCGAACTTGCAATCTTATGGTTGCAGGCAATAGCTCGAACCACTCGACCACGGCTATCATATACTTACCTGAATATACAATATTACCTCAAATATGCTTGAAATATATATACCACCTACAAGACTATTATTATTTATTATCAAACTACTTTGCTAATAGGGAAGTTTAACTCTTTGTGAGTAAGTCACCTAAACATACCCAATGTGACTAAATTTACTGTTTGCGTGTGGCTATAAAAGCCAGCCAATAAAGTATAAAACATAAATTAGTTTATTCCTCCTTACCGGTGTGCAATATTGACCTCAGGCCACGATCGTGACATGCCTTCTGCGTATATTCTGGTCGCAGTTACGATACAGTTATTCGCCCATAAAATTGTCACTGTGTCTAGTACATCATCAAGGTCTAAGTTCTCCAAACCCCCGTGGGGCGTGTCTAGTTGGTCTCTGTTGCTGCAGATAGCTATTTTCTCCATCGTGTACCCAGCTAAGCCTGCCGGCGAGTCCGTTAAGGCAACTCCTGGAAAAGTATTGTTTTATTATTTTTAACAAACTATTAAATACTGTTAATAAATGTTACACTGTCCTATTGGTTTTGAGCCACATAACAATGAATGTTAGCACGCCAACATCGAAATATGCTATGTACATAAAATTACTGAATAATATCAAATTCGACAAGACATTACTTATTTGTTACAAGTTTTTTATTGGCAAGAAAATATAAATTCAATTAGATCGAGAAATTTTATGAGTATTTTTAGGATTCTCGTGATTTCACAATAAATAATATATATATATATATATATATATATATATATATATATATAAAGGTAAATAAGTAACGAATGCACCGGTTAATGACTTATCTACACTACACTGAATATATAAAAAAAATACATCCCAAATGCGTCCCGAAATGGTGCCAAGAATGCCGGCGGCATTGCCTCGTTGTATGGCAATGCTAATTCGCCGAGGGCAATATTCGCCAGTCCTCTTGTGTTATTATCACCATTAAGTTATTCTGTACTCTATCGCACTTACCTATTGTATCCGGTTTCGTAGCCTGCAAATGGAAATATCCACTTTCTCTCAAGATGTATGAAAAAAAGTTCGTCAGTGGATATATTCTATCCACGTATTTTGATTCGATTATAAGGCGTGGAAATAGGGATCCGATAACGAATTTAAACATGCTTATAGGCATGGAAGACATCGGCATATTTGTGTGGAATCTGTGAAATAATTAGGTTTGTTTGGTTGGTTCAACGAACTAATCTCAGGAACTACTCCACTACTAATCCAATCTGATAAAATATTTGGAACTTCATAAGCATAATTCATTAAGGCTTTATAGTTATCCAAGGGAGTGGATAATCTAATTGAATGCAGATGAACCGTAATCCTCGGGTCATAAAAAATAAAGTAGTCTATAATACCCCAAAATTTCATTTTGGAACAGTGTGGCCATATGTGTGGCACACTGTGATCCCCAATCGCCAGCTTGTATATAGAACTTTTCGAAACCCAACCGGAGCATAAGATTTCGCATGATGATACCAATCTGGAGTGGAGTGAGGCCAGGCTTATTGGAACCCTGAAAATTTCATTGACATGTAAATTTGTGATCATGATAGTATAAGGAATTACCTCTTTCTTATATCGTACATCTTTTAACCTGAAATATATTTAGGTGCCAACGTGATAGATGGCAAGTCCAACGCTGTTTCGAAAGCTCATATACGGCTTTGAATTTCTTCTCAAACGTATACAGGCTCGTGGTGAGACATTTGTACTGACGTGGTGTTGTTTTCCTACAGTGAGTGATTTTTTATTGAGTAATCTAAAGAGCTTTTTGACGGACACAGTGCCAGTTGACGGCCAATATTACTGCTAATAAAGGGATTACAATCAACAAAAGTTTGGCTGGTCCAATTTCATACGAACTTGTGACTTTTTGAGTGTACCAAAAACCTCGAGATAAGAAGGGAGTATTTATATCATTTTGGCCAAATCAAATTTGGAACACTTCGCTTTCATGCGATTCTCGTTTAGAAAGTTAATCGTTAAATAATAAGAACGTTAGTCGCTCGTTTAGAAGGAATAAGGCTCTTAATGCTTTATGCACACATAATTACTGCACATGTAGTATGTAAATAAAATAGGTACGATGACGATTTAGACATAAAATATTTTTTTCAATATTTATTGGTTAATTACTTGTCTTATCTGAACAAATATGAACAGGAACATGCCGTTTGCAGTCGTTCTTATTGTTTTCTCTCATTATTTGAACGCTAAGTACTGTCATTATCGGGCGTACGTACGAACCTATAGAATAAGTAATCGTCAATTTAACCGTTTTTTTTTTTAATAATCAATTTATCATTGATTGATTATGATTGATTGTTGATGAGTGATTGTATTATGATTATGACTTATGTTATTGAACAATCAACGTGAATAAAAAGGCATACCTCGGAAAATCCAAAGCCGGGTAAATCAGCTGCTATCACCTCAAAGACAAATCCGTATCCGTCCCTAGGCGTGGTTAGTAAGGGTATTACTTTGTCGAACTCTTTTGACGAGCTTGGCCATCCGTGAAGTAAGAGTAGCGGCAACACTTCCATATTGTCCACTTTTGGCCTTACCCTCATAAAATGTATGTCTAGTCCTTGTATCCTCGTCTTATAATGTGGAAATCTGTTCAATAAGTCTGCTCTCTCTTTGAACCTATAGTCCTTACGCCAGTATTCTAATATTTTCTCCAAAAAGTCAGTGTTCATACCATATTCAGACATTATTCCTTCTAATGGTTTTGTAAATGGGCGTCTATTTTCTAATCTCTGCCTTAAATCTTCAACCATCTGAAATTTGTTGTAATAAATTTAATTTTGGCCATTCTTGCGTAGATTTTTTGGTGTCAAGAATTTAACACGTTTGCTATTTGCTAGTATGGCCTTGAGATTCTTTGTAAATTGGGCCCCAAGAAGTCCAGCCGCCTAGTGGTTTGTTTGATTTGCGCTATAAGTCGCAGGTTCTAAACTGACTCAGAGCTCAATGTGCTGGTCTCTCCTTAAGTGATGCCCTTATTTTACATATCATCAGCCCGAGTCCTTCACGGGATAGGCAGAAAGAGTAAAGCACTAAGTCTCTATAGACTTATAGACCTCTTTCATTTCATCCACATTCAGCAGTATCTCCATCCTCTTCCATCTCCGTACTCTTGATGTTCCCTCAGCATTAAATTTATTTAACTTACATTAAATATCGAATATGTTCGTAGAAATAAAAGTAGGTACCGTGTCATTAAACTCAATTTTAAAGGACGTGATAGATTTATCTTCTTCCTTCGGCTTTGGTCCAATGCCCCACCATCTCTGTAGGTCCAGCTCGGGTGGATCAGGTACATAATTAAAGATATATGTGATCACCAGTCCGGAGCCTATAGCGACGACAACTGCGATTGAAGATAGTGTTTTGTACATCTGGAAATATATTGTAACAATATAGAAATAACCAATCAAAACTAATCAATACTTATAATAAAAAGTGTAACGACCGATGTCTACATTGTAGCTATAGAAAAGAATAGCTAATATGAATTAAAGCAACAGGAACCAAATCTTTTTTATTTGCATATTGCGCACGCACACGCAAAAACTATTTACATTTGATGCAGCTTTTACTTATCAATTCTTCTATTTTAGAGATCTAAATTTTAACATTTTGGCTCCATTTTGCGTAAGTAACATTTTAATTTTTTTATTTTTTACACCGAAGCGCAGCTGGTCGGGATACCTAGTATTAAAATATACATTGCACGGGAACCCGCATAAGTATAACAAGATTCGTTCATAGACGTATGTCAAGTCGTTTATAGGAGTTGTTTGTAGTAACTATGCTAGTATGGTAGACCAACTCTAGTTATTATTATATATAGCAATTATGGATCACAAAAGAATTAAATATTCTTAGGAAAACAATATGCCCATGCCTCGCCAATCGACAGCTTGACATGGACACGCATAATTTTACCTAATGTCTTTAGATGAAACTGGATAGAAAAAATAGTAATACATGTCGTATTACTAGATTGTCCCAAAATCCCTTCTTTTTCATGTTTTAGCAACTCTTTGTAAAAATCTCCTTACAGCGTACCAAGGCCAAGTTCTTTTCATATTCATAAAGACGATATGTGAAGTAACATTGTATGGTGAAAGTATTCTCAGTCTCCCGAGACCGAATATAAGTAGGTTAGATACGGCCTCAGACATGCTCTGCTGCACCGCGCGCCCTCCGATCCTTCACGTGTTGTTCAACAACAAGTAACAATGTTCTTAATGAGGCCATATAATATGTCTTATTAGCCGAATGGTTAATATATTTTAGCGTCTTTGGTGACGTCGTCGAGTTCGTTGTCGTAATGTAGTAGGTACATGTGTAATTTCGAATTCGTAAAGTTGAAGTATGATTTGAATTCTGGCAAAGGAAATAACTGGCATTTTTTTCGTCGGAGGTAGTACGGACCTTTATTCAACACGAAACGCATTTTTAAGTATTCATAATGCATCAATTAATAGTAGCAATAAATTCATAGCAAAAATAAAACGTGCTGTTTACAAACAATGTGATAATAATTTCCAACGTTAAGCTCATCCAATGTTTTCAATTAAAAATAATACATATATAATATTACCCGATTATTGATATAAGTACCTGTCGTACTTAGGTACAAAGTACAAGGTTTGACCTTCATTGTAAGGTGTGACTGCTTAATAATAAACGGTTATCGTAGTAAAAAAGAATTGTATTCTATAAAAGTCTACAAAGTCGATATCATACGCATTGCCGAGATTCCATTGAAAATCATCAGACGCTGCACCGGCAGAAATTTAAGTGACTTCAATCCCTAGGGCTTTTGATCAGCACACCAGTTAAAAGTTACATACCTACACAATTATTAAAATAATGAGCTAGTATATGATTTTACACAATATATTAATACATCCTCACGCCTTCCTACAAGGGTCCCCGAAGGGGTAGGCAGAGGTGTATACGTAATACCCACACACCCACTTTCCGCCAGAGGTATATTAATTAGGTGCCAACGTGACAGATTAAGTACAGTGATTCGTCACACCACGAGCTTAACGATGAAGGAAAACATCGAGAGGAAACCTGCATACGTCTGAGAAGAAATTCAAAGGCGTATGTATATGCTTGAGTAACGGCGATGGACAATATATTGCTACCAAATAATTTAATAAATATTTGGGCATCGTAAGTAAACTCCGTTGCTATAAGTACACTTTTCCTTAAAATTATTCCCGTGTCAAGTGATGCGCCAGTGAAAGTGATTTTCGACACTTACCATTTTATCGAACCTTTCAACGTGCAGGTCACTTTCATAACTCACTGCTCAAATTTGTTGATTTTTGCAAAATGTGTCTTATCATTAACTTGTTCCACTTTCGCCACGTCCGGACCACCAAATTCTGTTCATCGGTTAGCAGTGTACGACCGACACTGACTGAGTAATAAATTCTCGGCCTCGACCTTATTAAACTGTGTGCATACTGACAGCTACGCTATAATATTTTTTGTGATCACTGCTTTACATTTTTTTATACCTTGGGACAATTCCACACAAATTGAGCTAGCCCCAAATTAAACAAAGCTTGTTTTATGGTAACTAGACAACGATATATTTACACATATACATGACATCCAAGACAAGGATACAAATACTAGTGTCACACAAATATCTGCCGACAGCGGGGATCGAACCTGCGACCTCATGTTTCGCAGTCAGGAGCTCTAACCGCTAGACCAGACGGCCGTCATTTCCCCTCCGATACTGTAAAATGTATATATATACATATATAATGTCTGTAATGTATATATATACATATATCTGTATATAATTTCTGTAATGTATATACATAAGTCATGTGTTCCTTTCCCACTATTGAATAATAATGGCAATTGAATAGCAATATATGGTATGGCCTCATCATCATTACGTCTCGAAAGATTTATTTATTTTAATGTAATTTATTTATGGCCTATCCAGTGGGAGACGGCGTGATGGTATTAATGTTGGTTTGGTTACATTGTCGTCATCGAGTATTGTAAAATGATGTTGTCACTATAGAGGTTATTTTGCCTTTTAATATAATTATGTATATTCAATTGGGAATTCTTTTTTTATGGTTTAACTGTAATGATGTTTAAATAAACAGTTTTCTGAATATATCGCGTATTAATAAAAATTAAGCAACTCTGTTATGCCTCAAGCATAACATACTACAGGGTTTTTTACAAGCTAGTAATAATAATAAACGCTGGTTGATAAGTTGGAACGGAAAACACCACTGGCTTCCTGACTGCTGTAATTCCTTGTCGATCATGGAAAAGACTTATAATTAAATTAATTAGTGTAGATATGTCTTAAATTTCACTGGAGACGAACCATATGGTTCTGCTACAATGTATTGCCAACCACCTTCATATTTAGCACCGCAGTACACAACGCAGTACAGAAATAACATGAAATCTCAGACAAGTTTATAAATAAATATCAAGCTGTGACCAAATATTTGAAAGAACTTATTGAGCCTAACCTAACTGCATACTTTTGTAAAAAAGGGGAATAAAGGTTAAAAAAATTCCGTGGTGTTTGTCTTACCGTTTTCTTGGTTATAGTAGTAGTAAACCATAGAAGCTGAGTGGTTTGAGTTGTCTTCTCCTAACAGGTATTTTTTCTTGGAAACGGTGGTAACTTTAGTTTATATTAAATATGTGACGTTCAATAAGTGTTCCCTGTGTCCCTTACGTTGAATAAAATATTTTGATTGATTTTGTCGACTGAGAAATCATGCATGCAGCAATCATGCATCAGCATTGCAAGTTCGAACTCCAGCAGTCTGTGTCCACACCTCCACCTTGACACGCGAACGTTTAAGAAGAAGCAAGCAAGAATTAATTCGTGCTTGGGAAACGGCGATGTTTTTGTAATCTGTGACGTTGGCACCTAAATGTCTACGATGAAAAGAGGGTGTTACTACACCTATGCCTACTCCTTCGGGAATCTGTATATTATATGTATATAACGTTCAATAATGTTCCTTGTGTTCCTTAATTGAATACAAGTCTTTTCAGTTTGTATACGAAATTCCGAAATGCGGGTGTTAGTAATGCTCCTCTATCTTGACTGATGTTTTTTTAACATGAAAGACTCATCTGTTTAGTTATTGGAAATAGTTGTTCTTGTTGGTATATAATATCTATAAGTACATATATATTTTCAGATATTTACCAAAAAAGTATTTTTCTAATATTTGTTTAGTTTATTAACATGTTAGTTAATTAACATGTTTTTAAATATTATCGCAGAATATACATATTTAATTTGTGTTAGTATATTAAATAAGTAATTTATAATCCATTAAACATCATTATATTAATGTGCATATAGTTTGCCATATCTCGGTAGCCGGGGCTACCCGTTGCCTGCAAAAGATTGCGGGTTCGAACCGTAACTGTAACAATGAACTTTTTCTGAACTTTTGCACATTTAATAAAATCACACCACAAGCTTTACGGTGAAGGGAAAAGGAAACATCCAGAGGAAACCTGCATACCTTGGAGAAGAAGTTCAAAGAAGTATTATGTATTATCAGTCGTCCTGGAGAATCGGCGATGGTCTCGCCATCTGACACGTTAGAACCTTAAGATATGTTGTTTGTTATACGTCTGCCTCTACCTTGGTGTGAAGATATAAATAGCCTACTTATAGTTAGGTTTTCACTCTATAAAACATCGAATATGATTGGGCGAATAATTCAGGCTGATTTTTATTATCAACTAGCTGTACCCTGCCGCGCTTCGCTGTGGATATGTGACTGATGCAAAAAATTGATAAAAATAATCCTTGATGCGGATTATATATCATGCTAAGCTTTCAGCTCGGTCGGTGCAACTTTTCGAGTTTTTGAAGCGTACACAAATCAACATAACATTTTATATATATAGATGTAGCAATGAAATATTTGTTGTATTGTTTCTTAGTTGTGTCAAATTTTATTGTGTTGGTAGATATTTTCACTAGAACACTTATTATAAAACGTATCCTATATTAATACAGCCTAATAATCTATCTCTGTGACAAGTTTCATCGTATTCCGTTCAGCTATTCTAGCGCGATTGAGTAACAGACATCCGTACATCACCGCAAATGTTAGTATTTCAATTAAATCATTTTAGTAGGATTTATTGACTCTCACAACAACTCACAGTCCTGAACATACATAGCTATATAACGTTCAATAATATTTTTTATTGAACCGTAGAAATTTAAGAGCTTTTCATTTTAGTATCAAATAAAACGTATTAGTGTATTGCATATCTAACAGTGTTAACAATTATTTCATTACCATTAATCAATTGGCGATTAGATTATCGAAATCAAGAAGATAAGTTGGTTGTCAGGCAAGTGGGATCGGTGTCATTAAAATTTATTGTTTGATAACAATACACTGTTTTTGTGGATACCTACATTTAAATATTATTTAGTGTAATCATGACCAGCGTCATCAGAAGGATGACGCTGA
>JACCPG010000338.1:0-38502 GCA_016069955.1 Drepana arcuata
GGATTCGAACTTGCGACCTTTGCGTCGCAGGCAACTGCTCGAACCACTCGGCCACCACGGCTTTTTAAAAACAAAACACACGCTTAGAACATCACACCGAGTGCCTCACGTCAAAGGTGAAGAGGGCCATAACATACATACTTAAGAGAGGTAGGGCATAACGGGTTTCCCGTTCGAATTTGGAGCTGCCCGACTGGGGCAGGACCTCCACCTTATAGAAGGCCGTAGCCAAATAACACAATTTATTGTGTTGTGTTCCTACGTGGTGAATAAGGTTTCCAGTAATGAGCTCCTTGGGGAGGGGGAGGATTGTTACATTGTGTTGGAAGCAGAGGGATTAAACCCATTATCCTGCCAACACACTATAACTCTCCGAACACAGAGTGGCAACGCGCAAGTGATACTTTAGTATCGTGAGCGTAAATAGGCTACGGCAACCGTTTTTCATTAGGTGGGCCGTATGCTTGTTTGCCACTATTGTTGTATAAAAAAAAAAGAAAAAAAAACATACATCATCACGCCGAGTCCCCAACGGGGTAGGCAGAGATTATAGAGCGCCAGTTCTCTCTAGACTTACATACATATAATTGCATATACATCAAATATTTAAACATGTGGACGAAGCAAAAGAGGTATGCAAGTCTACAGAGTACTGGCGCTCTCTGCCTACGCCGTTAGGGACTTGGCGTGTATGTATGTATGTAATATAAACATAACAAATGAGTATGCCGTTTTAATTATGTAAATAAATAAAATAAATAAATCTGTACTTACATACAACAACATATCTATACAAATAAATAAAATTGAAGTGTCTGTTTGTAATATTAAAATAACAGTTTTTTACTAAAGGCATATGGCAAAATCACATTTAAAAAAAAACTGTCGATGGTCTGTCTGTCTGTTTGTTCCGACTAATCTCTGAAGCGGCTAGACCGATTTTGACAGGACTTTCACTGGCAGATAGCTGATGAAATAAGGAATAGCTTAGGCTACTTTCATTGAAAGAAATTGAACAATAACTTAGTTAAATTCCACGCGGACTTAGTCGCGGGCACAGCTAGTATAAAATAACTATAATACAAAGAATAAATACAATATAGAGGTGACATGTTCATACGCTCTTAAGTGGGAATGTGTCATGTCTGCCACATGCCAATGTTGGCCCAAAATCGCCACGGAATGGCGTCCTAACGAAAAGATTTATTTATTTAGACACAAGCTTACTTCTATGATTACAGGTTACACCCAATACAATAGAGTAACAATAATTTTCTACTGGTAGCAGATGACATATGATGACATTTTAGTGAATTCACTCAGGGAACAGGAGAATATGTCGATGGATGAGTAGATGCCAGCGAGGTAGACCAGGAAGGAGATAGCGCCCAGACCTGGACAACACATCAATGAACTGGCCAACACTAGCATTGGACAGATACATGGGGTGAGGCCTTTGCCCAGCAGTGCGATCTACCAGACTAACAAGAACAACAACATTTTCATACATGTTCGTACATTTTCATACTATCCTATAATGTCCTATTACAAGAGGAGTTCCTGTTTCAAGACAGACAGACAGGTCGCAAAGAAGCACGTGATCTGCCTGATTGATGGTAAGCAATGACCGCCGCAACTCTCGCGTATGTGCCGACTAGGGCCGACCCTGCAGAAATCTGCGAAGAATTTGGTTAAAGTGGCATCAGACCACACCATCGGTCACGTTACACGCCTTCCCACAAGGGTCCTCCAAGAGATAGACAGAGGTGTGTAGGTAGTTCCCACTACCTACACTTGCTTCTCAGACATATGCAGGTTTCCTCTTGACGTTTACCTTCACTGTCAAGCTCGTGGTGTGACTAATCACTGTACTGTACTTAAGTTCTGAAAAACTCATTGGTGCAGTCGGGATTCAAACATGTAATCTTTGTGTTGCAGGCATCTACTCGATTTAAATACCAAATGTCGGAAAGTCATCGGCGTGGTCCGCATCCCGTAGCACAACCTTGAGAAGGGAAATTAAGAAATATCATAGCTACAAGTGAACGACACTGCAAAACCGGCTGCGGGGTCGTGACGTGCGAAAGAGATGGAGATATCGGGACAAAAAGAGATGCCTAGAGACATCAGACAATGTAACAGACTGCGAGCGTGACCACGCTCTGATAAATTTGCGACTGCGTCTAAACCATAATTCAAAAAGAACATGAAAATTCAAGTATATTTTCACAAGGGTCCCCGTTGGGTGAGGCAGAGGTTTTAAGAGAGGTAGGGCATAACAGGTTTCGGGTACATATAATCGTGTTCATCACACAAATATCTCGCGACCTCAAGTTTAGCAGTCAGGAGCTTTAACCACTAGAACAGACGGCCGTCAATTACACGCGGGTTTAACCGCGGCGCACGTCAATAATGAGATATAATTGGAACAATGATTTGACCCTTAGTGACACGCCTTGAAAGGACACACCTGCTGCCAATTTATTCACTCAATCACCAAATGCAATCAATAAAAAAAATATATATTACTAGCTGTGCACGCGACTTCGTCCGCGTGGAAGTGACATTATTTTACCCCCTGAATGGTAATTTTTTTACAAACTTTGAATGTCATATTAATTTATGTATTATGTAATCAAGAGCCTTAAAAAATAAGTTTCAAGCTTCTAGCTTCTCCGAATCTTCCATACAAACTTTCATCCCCTATTTCTACCCCTTACAACCCTTATTCGCATTAAAAAGTAGCCTATATCCTTCCTTAGGCTCTAGACAAACTCTGTAACAATTTTCATTTAAATCGATTCAGTCGTTTAGGCGTGAAAAGGTAACAGACAGACAGACAGACAAATAGAGTTACTTTCGCATTTATAATATTAGTAGGGAAGTAGGGATTATTAATAAGGGAAGTTAATTAATCTTCAAGCTAAGAAATAGACCAGTTAACATTTCCAATTACTTAATGCATTAAGTTAATTAACTAAATATCTACTCATGTCAACTCCTAATGACTAAAACAATAATTAAAAATATGTTTGCCCTAATGGGCTATACTGATAAAGAATGTACCATAATTTTTATATGTTATACCATATAAGGTAGCAAACAAGCATATGGCCCGCTTGATAGTAAGCGGTTACCAGTGCCTATAGATGCTAGCAACACCAAGGTTATTCTTAATCTAAGGTAATCTTTCCATGCCTTTTTTTCAACTACATGCACTCTCTAGTACAGCAAATGTACAGTATACATTTTATGAACAATTATTTAAACAATTAATGCCTTTTCACAACAACCTCATTCTCATAACAATAATACTGCTATTACTGAGCACATTAAGCTTATTCAATTAACTGTACAACAATTGTTTATTATAAGACACATTGGTATAGAAATCTTATAGAACATTACCTGTTATTACAGGTACCAATAAAATATAATATATCCTCACGCCTTCCCACAAGGGTCCCCGAAGGTGTAGGCAGAGGTGTATAGGTAATACCCACAGACCCACTTTCCGCCAGAGGTAAATAAGGTGCCAACGTGATAAATGGCGAGTCCATCGCCGTTACTCAAGCACGACTATTACATACGCCTTTTGAGTTTCTTCTCAGACGTATGCAGGTTTCCTCTCGATGTTTTCCTTCACTGTAAAGCTCGTGGTGTGACTTATCACTGTACTTAAGTTCAGAAAAACTCATTGGTACAGTCGGGATTCGAACTTGCGACCTTTGCGTCGCAGGCAACTGCTCGGTAACTCTCTTGCAAGGTCCTAATCTTACAGGAAATGCCTTTAGCTCTATTGCTTAGCAGACAAGACAAATTCTTTATATAAATTATATACAAGATCTTTTCTCAAACAGCAAAGATTAACTAATCAGATAAACTATAAATACACATAAATGTATTTAGAATAAAACATAATGTGCGCTATTTAAAATTCTAGACATTATATAGTCTGTCTGTACAACTACAGAACAGATTTTCAAGGGGTTGTCACAGACAGAGTGATTAATGAAAATGGTATCAGTGTATAATGTTGATGATTTTGTGTAAATTGAGGATTACCTTTGAAGTATAAAATATTATGTAGCAGTTCAAAGCCTAGATGTCTCACTGGCAATATAAAAACCTGTTGCAAACTTTTGACTGCAGTTTCTCTTAAGTAATTATCATGATTTTATTTAGCTAAGATTTTATATATATTTAAACAAGTCTTTCCACAAGGATCTTTGTGATGGGTAGGCAGAGATTTATTACAATGTGTAACTAAGTGGATATATAATTATAATAATAAATACACAAATTGACCTAGTCCCAAAGTAAGCAAAGCTTGTGTTATAGTAACTAGACAACAATATATTTACTTATATAGATGGATATATACATAAATATATAGGACATCCAAGACTAAGGTACAAATACTTGTGTTCATCGCACAAATATCTGCCCTCAGCGGGATTCGATCCCGCAACCTCAAGTTTCGCAGTCTGGAGCTCCACCCACTAGACCAGACGGTCAACTAGTTTTAAAAGACGGTAGACTATTTAGTGTTAAAGCGTCAGATGATGAGAATGTATTGTCCATACCGTACCAAATTGTTGAGCTTGAGATCATGTACATTTTGAGTACCTTTGCTTTTCCTATCCTTTTTCTTTTCATGACAACAAACACCTACATGTATATTTGTACATAAATACATACTCATAAAACTCAGTTCAGTGCCAACTCTCTCAAGACTTAAGTAATTTTGTAAGACTGTTCAGTAAAAAAATCTGTTTATAAATGTCGTTTTTGTTATTCAAATATAATATGTCAACAAAGATGCCATCTAGGTCATAGAAAACAGATAGACGCGACCATTTCGCAAGCCAAGCAAATTGCAGTTACTCACGAACGATACATTTCAATGTTAATATACGCGTACGTCTCGAGAACGATCTTGTGTTATGAAAATACTATTTAGTTTAGTTTAAGAAGCGATTACACTCAACCAATAGGCGGGAACTATTCATTCACGCCTTTGCAATTGATTTGACAGAACATAAACCTTGAAAACAAGCAATCGAACCATGGACTATGTCAAAATAAAACACTACATAATATCATGAATACTGACCTTCCGCACTTTGATTTAAAGACGATGGCGCCCCAGATGAAGCCAGGTCCTTCTTCTGACCACCCTTGGGGGCATCCGAGTCTGAATCGTCAAAAATCAGCGTTCGGACCGACTGAGAACAGCGGCGATCCATCGTCGATCACTTACACTTCACACAAAATCACAAATATTACCCCCATTTATTACCCTACAATATAGGTATGGTCTTATTTCACAGTATGTTTGATAACATGATATCGCTGACGTAAACTTAAATGTGCGAGGGAGGAATTTAATGTGTTGAATATTAATTTAGACGATTGAAAGCTATTATTTTTGTGCCATGATTTACAACGCGACGCTCTACTACTTCACGGCTTGAACGGCTTCACGCAACTCGAAATAATGACACTTTTCTATTGGCACTTACGTCTGACATGACTTCAGTGTTGAAGCTTTAGTTTTTCTTAATCTTATTTTTTATTCTGCTTTGTAGCCCTGACATGAATACTAGCTTTCTTGAATGTAGATAATAATAGGAAAATTGTGAACATTTAAAAGCTTAATTTAATTAGTATAAATACAATGACTTCTTTATTTGTAGATTTAAACATACAAGTTGAAAATATTTTACTTCAACGTATAATGTATAGAAGCCATAGACAATTTTTATACTATTATAGATCAATTAGTAGGTATTTGCTAAAACTTGTTCTATTCTTATAGATTCCATTATTTCAGGTGTTTGTAAAATCTTCTTTATAAGTATATCCTACGCCTTCCCACAAGGGTCCCCGAAGGGGTAGGCAGAGGTGTAATAGGTAATACCCACACACCCACTTTCCGCCAGAGGAAGATGATAATGACTTGAATGATAACTTGGAATTCTTCAGGTGCCTCTCCAACTAGTGAAGGTTGGCTATCATCTCGTGAAATTTGCCTCTATCTTGCGCAAGGCGGAATAATTGCACGACGCTCCTGATTCCAGTCTTTTTTCGTATGTCATCGGATATATTTGCAGAAGCTTATATCTGTCTTGTCTTAGCACGTGTCCGATCTATGTCGTTTTCCTTTTTCGTGATTTTTGTGTCCAACTGATCCTCAACATGCGCTTGTGTACGTCAACGATTAAAACGTAATGAATAAGTGTAACATATGAGCTTTCCTTTGTTACATTCATTAATTAAAGAGTTTAAATAAACTAATTGAAATGTACTTTAACAAAATATTTTTTTTTATGTTATAAATGTTTTCTTCTTAAATCTTTCTGATTTAAGGTACACGCCTCGTCCAGATTATATTGTAAAATAGCACACTTTTTAATCGAACAAATAGTGTTTTATTTTCTTACATATTTCCAGTTACTTAATATGTATTTAAAAAAACGTAATTTTATTTATTAACAAACCATTTATGGCTTACCTGTATTATTTATTTTCTGTAGTATTTATCATCAAATCAATTTTGGCGCCCTCTGTTGGGAAATTACAACTAAAGTAACGAAAAATTATTGCTATTTATTTAAATACTGTTGTAAATATTGCCAGCTCTTATCATTTTACATAAAATTTTAGTATATGTTTCTGCGTCAACCGAAATAATGTATGTTATACAAAATTAATAAAACTATTGACGTAATTTTGCATTAATTAGCATGGCTAAATATGATAAATTATATATTTCAAACTTAAGTCGGTACTGCCATCTAGTGTCCTAAGGAGTCAAATTAAAGTTGTTCCGTCAAAAGAAACGGAAAAACACGAGTGTGCGTCGCCTCAGTAGATATCAGCTGTATTCGGCTAAAATGCCCTGGCACGGGCATACGTAGTCCTCGGTCCGCCATTACGACGCAGCCGAAGACACGTTCGTCGTATTTAGTTAAATATTTTCGTTTATAAATGAGTAATAACGCTCATGAACTAAGTAATCGACTTCTGAATGCGTTGGATAACAATTACAATGTAAGTTGATGAGTTTTGATGATCGTATATCCGATAAGAGAGTCGAGATACGAATACGGTCCACGAGCCCATGACACCCGACTCGATGTTGCGATTCAGCCACTCAAGTGGTGGGTTGGAGAGTTTCTTGAGCCGCACAGTCTCCACTAGGGGTCAGAAAACTTGCCAAATTGTAAAGCAGAGGTGCAGTGCGCGATGTGTGAGGTGGGACGGGTGGTTGCTAGCGAGCGTTGCGAGCTCGGTGGGACCACTGACGTCGCCAGCTCGCCCCGTCCCTCCGTCCCTAGTGCCAAAAATTTTGCAATGTGAAAGTATGGAATTGTGCCACGCGTGACCTTTCCCGTATATTTTCTCGTCTACTTGCGCTGTGTTGAAGTCGCGATGGAAATGGGTTTTTTCTTACCGTTTAACCTTATGTGAGTACAATTTATGATACCTTACGATCGCCAGAGTCTTCGGCAGCGTGGGATGTTCCCTGACTGTAAATACCTAGCTATTTAGTTTAGTTTTAACACCTGTGCTAGAATTCTAATTGTGCAATTGCACAACTTTTAACTTAGTTATTACAGTAAATTTTGCATGCTGGTGTGACTTTGTGGCCATGGGGTGAGGTGGTAACCTCATTGGTCACTATTTGGAGAGCAAATTACACTAGTAGGGAGGCAAGCCTTGGCTGTGTTATCATTTAAAGTGATAACAGCATAATATGATTAGTATTCCAGTGTCTGATATCATTGTTTATGGTCATTGTATTTTTTGTATCCTTGTCTGTGGAGAGCTACCTTTCGTTTTGAAAACTTTTATATAGAGAACTTTGAAATATGATGAGGCTTGATGGCAACTGCAACACAGAAATTATGCATGTTTGTTGTTTTAACTCTGGTATTTCCCGAGGCTCATCACTGTATATATTAATACCTTACTGTAGTGTGCTTGAGACCTCTTTCACAAACCCTATTGAAGCAATAAAAGCTATGCGACAATGCAAAACATATCTGTAAGTGTACTATGGATCTCTGTCTGCTCTACAACAGACTCGGAAAACATTTCTTTGTAGCGAGATTCAGTTCAGCATACAAAGCAACTTAATTATATTATTAAAAAAATTATCTATTATCATATTACATATTTGAACATGTGGTTTCATCATACAAAAGGAAAGAATTAATTTTGCCATCAATCAATAAGTTTTTGTGCGAAAGTTTATTACTTATTTTTGAAACTGATAAAATCAACAGGCCAATTTGCAATTTATGTTTTAACTTCCTGGGGTTCCTATGGATTTAATATATTTTCTGGGCCACAAAGGTCATACAAGTGTGTTGTTATACTTCCGGCTGCACCTATAGAGATGTGGGAAGGTGCAATTGAGTGATTCTGATGAAGTAAGGCATGTTACATTGGTTTGGTTGTAAAGAAAAGTTGTCAAAAAATTACAAAAGACCACATACTCCCCAAACCCCCTAGATTATATCATATCCTTCATAGTAGTAGTTACGGGTGAATATGTATGATTATGGATTGATGAATGTAGATGAGCACAAAATATCTGTTAAAAAGGATAGACATTCAACCCTCCAGCCCTGGAGGGACTGGAGGACTTTCAAACTAACCTCCAATATGAGTGTAGACAGGTGTGTAAATACATAATAGGTGGCCCTCTGGCCAGATCCTCTGCCCTGGAGGCCCCCACACTTGACTCCTTACATCTCCTTTTTTTTTATTTTTCTATTTATTAAAGGAGTTTTGTCGCACAGCAACTATGTCACTCCGTGAGGATACCTGGATATTAAAGTACTTAAAATCTATGCATATATAATTTTAATAAATATTTTTTATTGCCAGAACTAGGGTTCGCCAGGATACTGTTACACAGACCCACGTCCTGTCTACATCCAAACATAGTTCTTCTGACATCTTTGTTCTGGTCACATTCCATCAGGATGTGATATAAATAAAGAAAAGTCTCGCTGAGCAGCAAGACTTTTCTGTCTGAATATATTAAGTTTAAAAGTATTCAATGGATTTTAATGTGATTTATGTCACTATCAATGGCTATGTAACCTCAATTTGTTAAAAGGCGCTAAATAACTGTTCCTTTTAAATTGCACCCATGCAAAGCCAGGCAGCCAGATAAGTATTGCCAATATATATTTTCACACCTACCCACAAGGGTCAGAGGTAGATGTGTGTAGTACTCACAGACCCACTTTTACAGACGCCAGTTCTCTCTAGACTTATATACCTCTTTTGCTTCATACTTTTACATAACTAATATATTTGAGTAACTCTTAGTTATTGTGACTAGAGAAATTGTGCTTAATGCCAAGAAATTTGAACTTAACCATACTATGGTCCTATATAGGATGTTCTGTTCTTATATACTCTTTAACATAAATTAATGCTTGTATTATAAAAGTATGTTATATCACAAGCATACAAGCATTTTCCTGTCCTACATAAGTACAAACTATAATCTTAAATCCATATAACTCAATTGAAACACCTAGCTAGGGCTACCATATATGTGTAGAATATTTCCTTCCCAATATTTGACCATTATGCCCCTGTCTGTTAGAAGGGTTTATACTTCTTTGGAGTTATTGTTATCTTATAGAATTAAATTACAATGCGTGTGGATACTGTAATCTCACAAAGTTCATGACCCCATGCCCTACATGGGGTCATGAACATGGGTAGGCATGTATATATCTCTGTCTGATATAGTAATGCCTTCCTCCAATAGACCCAGCAAGGGTAGTCAGAAAAAACACCCTGTTTTCGTCGGAGATATATTTAAGTGTCAATGTGACGGATGGTGAGTCCTTCTTCGTCCCAAACGCGAGTGTTAAATTTCATTTCATAATTATACAGGTTACCTCTCGATGTCTTCCTAAATAGTAGTCTACTACTCTAGTCTATCCATATAAAGTCTCGAATACTCCTGATACTGCAATAGCTTTCCTGATTTCATAACTCCTGAAATACCTCCTCATGGAATCGTGTGTGCATAAATGTAATAAAAAAAAGTAGAAACAGCAATCCACACAATTGTAGGAAATGGTTATTAGTTCTTTGTGTTTTGTCGAATTCACCGCCAATTCTACTCGAATGAATTGATTGCCCTACGTCGTAAAAATCTAGGAACAAATACCTATCGTAAAATTGCACCAAAGTTACTGCCCATATATATATAGGCAAGTTTTATAATGTTTTTTTTTGCTTATGAAATTCGCTGCCTTTATTTTATTTGAATTTCGAAAGTGATAAATTAATGCTTTAAATTAATAAGATTGCGGTCAACATACATACATACATATACATAATCACGCCTCTTTCCCGTAGGGGTAGGCAGAGACCACTTCTTTCCACTTGCTACGATCCTTACATACTTCTTTCGCTTCGTCCACTGTCATTATTCTCTTCATACATGCTCTTCGGTTTAGGGTACTCTTGACCTGACCTTTTTTCAAGACGTCCATAATTTGGTCTAGAAACGTCCGCCTAGGTCTACCCCTAGGTCAAGATACCCTCACAAAAGCAACCCTGGCACAGCACATTGAATTTTTTCTTTACTTCCTATAAATGTAATTTGATATGATAGACTATCATCAGATGTGTAATGCCATAGGAGTCTTGCAAAGGGTTCTTCAGACCAGAAGATCCATATTCTGTTACACTCTTCATAGAATATCTACCATACAAGATATAAATATGTTAAGAGTACTCAACATTGAACTGTATGAAGAGGCTGATGAATGTGGATAGAGCAAGAGATATGTAAGTTAAGGGAGAACTGGCCCGACAGTGACAGACTTCACTTACTTTGTAATTTTATCAATAATTGTAAATTGCTACCTAGTAGCCATATTTCTATCATGTCATGTCAGTCTGTTAGTCAAGGAAATACTGTACAAATCAACAATTTTTGCCAACTTATGGCCTAAAAGTAACATGGTTAATGCTATATATATACTTCATATCAGAAAAATCTAAGCACCTTGCAAGTGCACCTTTAATCAGTATAATAAAAGAATTAGTATGGTAGGACACACTCAAGGATGGTAAGGTCAAGGTCATCGAAACGGGCCAGTATGTATGAAGAGATCCATCATCAGATCACCTAGTCACAGTAATAACTGAAAATTTCGGGTCAACTGAATATTGAAAAGTGGGTTGATTACTTTTTGTTTAATTTATTTATTGTTTAAAGGTTTACCAACACTTGCTTACATCAATACTACATCTAAATCATCACATAACTTGGAGCTAAATGTAGCAAATAATTACAGGTTAACACCACTTGCACCATTAATTGGATAGTTCAAGACACAGTGTAGACAACAAACAAAAATTACATAAAAAATATAAATAATTAAAAACTATTTTCAAAAATAACTTTTCGGAGCTTGCCAGGTTGGTCACAATAAATATCCACAAGATCACTATATTCATTTACTGATTTTGATAGTCTAGGAATGGGAGAGTTAGCGCCAAATACGGTTTTGCGAGGAGGAGTTTTAGTTGTGGAATAATAATAATGTATAAGGAAGATAGATTGTTCTTGCACGTTGTCAACTTTACACAATATGTCTGATTAGTCAACAATGTATTTACTCACTATACATATATGGACATCTGCATATGTAAGAGAAGTAATTCAAAGACTATGTATAGTACCTATACTAGCATAGTCTTGCTAGAGTAACGGCGAGTCTGGAGTCGCCATCCGTCACGTTGGCCTCTAAAATCTTTCTCCTATCAGGTCCTAAAGTGAATCTGGGCAGGACACCTAGTTCATAATATTCTTATAGATGAAGGGTTACCCATTTGTATGTCATGCAGTATTCATAAATATATTCTTTTATGTGTTTTCAGGTTGTCGACATGCATGCTGTCAACGAAATTATATCCATTTTGGAGAGATTCAATATCACAAAAGAGCTGTTGGAGGTGAGGCTATATATACATTTTTATAATGATATATAAACTTACAACTATACCAAAAAAATATACATACTTATGTGTTTGTGTGTGTGTGTGCACTTATGAATGTAGTTGAAGCAAAAGAGTCCAAAGAGAGTATGTGTAAAAAACTAAAAAGTTACCGTAGTAGTACCGTAGTAGTAGTTAAAGTAAGTTTACCTTTTTCTACACACATGGTGAATTAAGACTCAATTGGGCAGATCCAAAGGAAATAATGTACTTTATGACAATATTTGATGTGGGCAGGATCATACTCAGTACCATTAGTACAAAGGATTTTCAGTATTTATGTACTAATCGGGTAAGCAAAGCTATAACCCTGTCGTGGGCACGCCTTACGCCATCTGGTAAAGAAAGGTACCCAAAGGCATAGGTGTCTTCAAGCACTCTTTTCGGCGGGGATATGTTCAGGTGTCAACGTAACAGATGTCAATGAGACAGACGTTAATGAGACAGATATCAAATCAAATCAAAATCTTTTTATTTCACATAGGCCCAGATGGGCACTTATAAAACGTCGAAAAAGAAGCGCGGTTCGGGTTGGTCGCTTCCATGGAGAAGAACCGGCAAGAAACTCCATGGTTACTCTTTTCAAATCATTAGGCATATACAATATTTTTTCGTTTTAGCAATAGTACCCAAGTATGGGGTAACAACGTAGGCCCGACAATAGGTCGTTGCTTACTATACAAAGCATACACAAAACAAGATAATTATAACAGTGTTAGCAAGATCTAAGAATCTACAAAGCCTACAATGTTCTCACATTCACAAATTAGACAAATAAAAAAAAATTAAACAAGTGACACAAATATTGTCATCAGTACTGTAACTAATTCTGGGCAAGATATGGAATAAATAAAAAAAAAGTAAAATTATTATGGTATGTATCATATATCAAAGTGATGGATGTCAATGTGACAGATGTCAGTTTTAATTTAAAAAAAAATGTTCCAGACCACCCGACTGGGCAAGCATGTGAATGAACTGAGACGCAAGACTACAGAACCTACCCTCGCGAGGCGCGCCAAAGTACTGGTGAAGCGATGGCGTGACCTCGTCATACCGACCACTACCTCGCCAGGACACACGGGTAAATATTCTATACCGCACAAATACACTCTGACTCATATACACATTCAAAAAGCTTATAGCTTAGCAACAGCCGAGTACATATTATATAATAAATTGTCAACTGAGAATGTAATTTATGTATTTTTTATTTGCTTCCTTGAACTGTGTTAAATTTCGAGCAACTCTCCCATTTTCTGATACATCCTGTATATAGATAATAAAATAACTGTGCTATTAAAAATATACATTCAAATTGTATATACATAGTTAGTAGTAGATATGCATGTAATGAGAAAACGGAATTATTCGTGGGTTGGAGAGGGAGTGAATAGAGAGACGAGGGCTGATAGAGAAGGGTATATTGACCTGATCAGGTTGTCTATTGGTTGCAGGCTCGAACCGATCGTCAGCGGAGCGACAGGTCCGGCGGCTCGCTGGCACTCCTCTCACCTCCCCCGCGCTCTCAAGGGTATATATAATATACTAGCTTATGCCCGCGGCTTCGCCCGCGCGGAGTTCGAAAAAGTTGCTTTGAATGCCGTGAAAGAGCATCATACATTCTAATATAAGAACTTTGAAATTTATAAGCTATCACTATTTCAACTTTCAGCTAAATCGGTTCTGCCATTTGGCCGTGAAAGAACCGCAAACATCCAAACTTTCACATTTATAATATTAGTAAGAAGTAAGATTAGTAAGATATATTTATATATACACATTAGCCAGGCCTACAGTACTCTCGCGTAAAATGTTAATTCGTTAGTGGAATTTATTCAGGAATAAAACATAATGTGTATTAAATATGTGTAAAGATTTTTTTCATTGACGCTGATTGCGTAACAAAGATCCTTAACGTCTATCATTTAGAGTTCATTGTCTAGTGTAACTACGTGGGACGTATGCTTCTAGGACTTTGGACCCTTTATGCTAGAAAATAGAATTGAATTTATGTTTATGGTTACAGCAAGTGGTCAGCCCAGCGGTACCTAGTCCGAGAACGGCGTCGAGACCGGGTGAGCTAATTTGGTATTGTAACTAGATATTTAACAACTATCTGGATCAAATCGATCGGACGCTCAAGGATGGGAACGTCAAGAGTACTCGAAACCGACGAGCATGTCTGAAGGGACTGATGAATGTGGACGAAGCGAAAGTGGTATGTAAGTCTAGAGAGAACTGGCGCTCTGTACTCACTGCCTACCCCGTTAGGGACTCGGCGTGATGATATGATGATGAACTTTATAATATACAAGGTTTAGGGAATCCGAAATGAAGATATTTGCCTATAATTAACATATTAGGGTCCGTGCTTTGATGTGGTATTGTCACCATTATTTGCGAGTTTACGGATGGTATTATCGATGTCCTCTCAAAAACAATGTAGAATTATGATTGCTATAGTTTGTCATGCTAAGAGCTTATGACGGCTTAAAGCTACTTGGCTTTGTGTGAGTAAAGAAAGAATATATATAACTTATAGCTTCGCCCGCGTGGAATTCGAAAAAGTAGCTTATGTATTTTCCTGCTAGAATCGGTTCAGCCGTTTGGCCGTGAAAGAACCGCAAACATTCACATTTTTCACATGAGGTTTCCAGTAATGAGCTCCTTGGGGAGGGGGGAGGATTGTTATATTGTGTTGGCAGCAGAGGGATTAGACTGATTATGTTGCCAACACACTATAACTCTCCGAACACAGAGTGGCAACGCGCAAGTAATACTTAGGTATCGTGAGCGTAAATAGGCTACGGTAACAGTTTCCCATCAGGTGGGTGTATGCTAGTTTGCCACTCTTGTTGTATAAAAAAATAATAATTATAATATAAAGTAAGATGACCTCGTCTTTAGTCTTGAGCTCCTCAGGCAGAGAGAGTAGAGCGCCATGTCTCTTCAGACTTACAGCATATATATAGTCATAATGAAACAATAGTTAAATAAATCGTAATAATGTGACAAATGTCTTCGTTTCTTCCAGCATGGGGCGGGTACGAGTCGGACTCCCAGGACGTGATCCTCGTGGACGACGACCCCCCGCCGGGGCCCATCGCGCCCCTCCCGCTCCTCCCACCCGCCCTCACACCTAGTGAGTGAAACATTGCCCTTGTCTGGACTAAATTGAATTAGACACACACACCCTTTTATGTTATTGATATTTTTGAATAATAGTATTTTATGTGTTAATGCAGCCAATAATCTATCTCTGTGCCAAATTTCATCCAATTCTGTTCAGCCGTTCTGGCGTGATTGAGTAACAAATATACATACATTGATACTCTCACAAACTTTCGCATTTATAATATTAGTAGGATACAAACAAACATAAAATATAATAAATAATAATAATATATCCTCACGCCTTCCCACAAGGGTCCCCGAAGGGGTAGGCAGAGGTGTATAGGTAATACCCACACACCCACTTTCCGCCTGAGGTATATTAGGTGCCAACGTGACAGATGGCGAGTTCATCGCCGTTACTCAGGCACGGCTATACATACGCCTTTGAATTTCTTCTCAGACGCATGCAGGTTTCCTCACGATGTTTTCCTTCACCGTAAAGCTCGTGGTGTGACTAATCACTGTACTTAAGTTCAGAAAAACTCATTGGTACTGTCGGGATTCGAAGTTGCGACCTTTGCGTCGCAGGCAACTGCTCGAACCACTCGGCCACCACGGCTCTTACACAAACAAACATGAAAACTATAATTGAATATACAACATTACAAAGCAATTTGCAATACATTTAGGATGAGACAAAGTATAATAAAGGTGATGAACTCGCAATAAGATAAATCTGTACATTCAGCATTTTATTATTTCCAAAAGTGTAATTTTCCTTACATTCTAACGTGTCTGTGCATTTGATTTGACCAAATTCTGACTCTCTTTTGGTACAAGTACTTCTAATGGGTCTGCCTAATTGCGAGATATCAATGTATGTATTTGTATGAACGTGTATGTCAAGTTTGCTAAAATGCTATGCAAATGGCAGGTGTGAAACGGCCGCTCTCTCCGCAGCCTCTCCACGATGAGAAAAAAGCAAAGCGGGACAAGAAACCTAAGAAAAGAAGGTATGATTTTACTGCATCTGACCATATTACTGCCACTCGCCATTTCTACCTGCACACAATTTTAATAAATTTGTATTTTTTTCCGGATTTATTTACTATGTTAATCCAGGTGATTGTCTATATCTGTGGCAAATTTCATACATTTTGTTCACTACTTGTTGCGTGAAAGCGGGACAAACGACCACCCAAACTTACTACTAAATATGCTTTTGTGACATCTGTGCAGGGGCCACGGTCGTGCAGGGGGCACGGAAGCGGGCGGGGGGGTCGCGGCGCCCGGGGGGCCGGCGGGCGCGGGCGGGGGGTCGGCGGCCGGGGGGCCGGCGGGCGGGGGGCCTGCCGCCGGGGGGCCCTGGGGGGCGCGCAACGGCGCCGCGCACGCCGAGCGCCGCAACGGATGTCGCCGCGACGCCCTGGAGCCATACGCTGCACTCGTCAATAAACTTCCCCCCCTAGGCGCTAAGAAGGTACATATTCCTTATATGCTATACTTGATTGATCGTAAGAAAGAAGAAAGATTTACGATACAATCACTTTTTGTTCACTCTCACGCTATCAATTGTGTGGCAATGACGTAACGTGCGAAATGTGTGTGGAAGAGGCAGAGAGTAGGAACGAGAAGATCTCGTTCCTCCTACGTATATCGAATCGATCGGACACTCGTATCGGCATGTCGAGAATGTCGGCATGAAACCGGCGAGTATGTACGAATACAATGATGAATGTGGATGGTTCGAAAGAGTTATGTAAATATAGAGAATGGGCGATCTCCTTTTTGGTCCATTTCAAAAGTGAACATGCTTCTGTTAGATAGCCATAGGCGGCGGTAACAGCTAACCCCCCGGCAGACCTTTTGTGGTGTGATACAATAGTGACGTGGTGGTCGTGTGCAGGTGAAGACGACCCAGGAGCTGCTGGCGCAGATCCAGTCGCGCGGCAGCCGGCCCCCCCCCGCGCGCGCGCCCTCGCCCTCCCCGCCCGCCTCGCCCGCCTCCCCCGACGTCATGCTCATAGAGCCCGACCGTGAGTGATGCCTCCCCCTTGGGAGGGGGACTAGTGTGCAATAGCTGTAGTAAACTGCTTGTTGTTTTCAACTAGCGATCCCCTGCTTAATGGTGTTATAGAGATAAATCACATATATATTTCTTATATAAAAGGATGCCGTGGTGGCCGAGTGGTTCGAGCAGTTGCCTGCGACGCAAAGGTCGCAAGTTCGAATCCCGACTGTACCAATGAGTTTTTCTGAACTTAAGTACGGTGATTAGTCACACCACGAGCTTTACGGTGAAGGAAAACATCGAGAGGAAACCTGCATACGTCTGAGAAGAAATTCAAAGGCGTATGTATAGTCGTGCTGAGTAACGGCGATGGACTCGCCATCTGTCACGTTGGCACCTAATATACCTCTGGCGGAAAGTGGGTGTGTGGGTATTACCTATACACCTCTGCCTACCCCTTCGGGGACCCTTGTGGGAAGGCGTGAGGATATTATAAAAGGATTCATGCATGTTGTAGAATGTTTAGTTATCTATATTTCTATTCTTCTTATATGTAATTTAACGCCTTCCCACCCCTTAATTTGTCAGGCAGACGGTTTGGGTACTGACGTGTCAGATGTTAAGTCGCTGTTTTTCAAATTGAAACGTATACAGCTAAGATATTTTTCCTTCACCGAAAAATTCGTGTATAGGTAACATTGTCAATAATTGCACCTAAGTCCATAAGTTGCATGTTGTGATTTCCTATAAATTTTGGAACCATTATTGATATCACTACTTAAATTGTTATTTTGCATGTAATTATGTATACCTTGTTGGAAATCCAAGTTCAAAATAAATAAATAAAAAAAAATGTTGTCTATGTGTAGCGAGTCCCGTGGCTGGATCGTCGCCGCTGCGCAACGGCGCGTGCTCGCCGGCGCGCGAGGCGGAGGCCGCGGCGGAGGCGGGTGCGGAGGCGGAGGCGGAAGAAGAGGCGGAGGAGGAGGAGGAGGTGGAGGCGTGCACGTGCGGGGCGGAGGCGCTCGCGGCGTGCCCGGCGGCGCGGCGGCGCGAGGTGCGCGCGCTGCACGTGCGGGCGCTGCACCACTGCCTCGTGGCGGGGGTCAACGGCACGCGCGCGCCGCCCCGCCCGCCCCCGCCCGCCGCCCGCCCCGCCCGCCCCGCCCGCCCCGACGCGCCGCCCGGCGGCCTGTTCGCCTCCGTGGTGCCGCTCTACCGGTACTGCGACTACTCCGACGACTACTGCGTCAAGAACATGTCGCAGGTGCGCCACACACACACACACACACCATACACACACACACACACGCACACACACCACACACACACACACACACACACACACACACACACACAACACGCACACACAACACGCACACACCACACACACACACACACACACACACACACACACACCACACACACACACCACACCCACACACATATACCACACACACATAACACACACACACAACACACACACACACACACACAACACACACACACACACACACAACACACACACCACTAAGCAAACGCTCGTGTTGCCGCGTTCCCCTCACACCCGCCAAGCATCCCGCCCGTCACACTGCTCGCGTCAGTTGCCACGTTCCCCCCTCTTGTCGACACATTCGCCGCGTTCCCCTCCAACTCTCGCTGACACAGCCCCCACTCTTGCCCACGCAATTGCAACACTCCCTGCACTGTCGTCGCTTTTGACGCGTCTAGATTATTGTTACGAAATATTAATAAGTTTTAGCAATACCTGTCTAATTAACGTAAATTTTATACTAATGATGGGGGTCGAATTAACGATTGAATAGCTAAATGATAAAGTATTCCCCGTGCGATGTGACTGTTTACCTACGGCGATCGACAAACCCTTGATCAATTTTTTTCTCAGCTGTCGGAGGCCTTCAATATCTCCATATCATTCAATTAAGAATTTGTTTCATGGCTGTAACCACATGGCTGGAATATGAACGAAATATTTAGTCATAGCATTAATACGCCTCACACTCCGTATTCTGCCACTAACGGCGCCATTGATCAAATATCCGCAGGTGCCGCTGTGTCCAGACCTGCCCTGGTTGATACCGGACCCCCCGGCGGAGAAGGCCGAGCCCCCGGCGGAGAGAGCGGAGCCCTCGGAGGCGCCGGCGGAAGGCGACACTGAACCCTTGGAAGCTGTCGCGGAGGTGAAGGCCGAGATTCCGGAGGCCCCGGCGGAGGGCGAGCAAGGTCCCCCCTCTCCCCCCTCTGCCCCCTCTCCCCCCGCGGCGCCCCCGCCCCCGGCGCTGGCGGAGGGCGGGCGCGGCCTGGTGCAGCTGTGCGCGCAGTGCTCGAGCAACGTGCCCTACACCTACCGCATGATGGCGCCGGCGCCCGTCATGGCGATGCCTCGCGACGAGGAGCAGCTGGCGCGCGCGCTGGCGGAGGCGGCGGAGGCGGCGGCGGAGGCGGCGGAGGCGGAGGAGAGGCCGCCGCGGCCGGCGCGCTTCGCCGAGTGGCACGAGGCGGCCTGCCTACCGCGCGGCCTCACCGCGCTGCCCTACGTGGTGCTCGACTGACCCACAGTGCCAAACGGCCCCGGCCCAAGTGTCCTTACCTTAGTCTTAAGGGTAGCCCCCTGTATATAGGAGTGTTAGTTGTAAGCGCTCGAATATGTACATAAGTTAAGTTAGCTAATGTAGATAGGAGAGTCACGTCGTCCCCGCCCCCCCGTCCCCGGTCCCCGTCCCCGCCCCCAGTCCCCGTCCCCGCCCCGTCGGTGGGCGCTCCCGCCGTCGAGTCCGCCGGTCTTAGTCATGTATTTATTTTGTATTGTTTTAGGCGGATAACAAATTTGTTTCTTTTTTAATTACACGGTGGATCGCGCCTTTGCGAGTTGTGATATTAATGGTATAATTCCTAAAATTGTTGTAATGTTTGCGGGGGGCGGTCCCGGTCACGTCGCTCGCTCCGAGGACAATCAAATTGCTTCCGGTCGGACGCGTTTAGTTAGTTGCGAATAAATTAAGAATTGAATATCGGGGTCTCTCAAGAGCCTTATATATTTTTCTATGTATCCTCCCAAACGTTGTACCAATTAAAAATAGATTTCCGGATAATTGAGATTTGCTTGGACAAACAATTTCATAGTTAAAGGGTAGTTGTGAGCCCACGTGGGAGTCACTCGTGGATGTGAAGTGGCGCCCCCCACGCTCGTGTCCATGTAGCCGGTCCACCAAATATAAATGTACAGTATCCAATATGATAAGAACTCTAGACTGTTTGATAAAGGATGTGTTGTTACCTATTGTGATTTATAATGAATGAAAAAATTAGGTAATTAATTATAGGAGTTCCAATTGTATACATAATTATATATGACGAATATTACCTTATCAAGGTCAGATGTCAGTAGAAATGGTTTAATATACTTGCAACCCTGCAAATTGAGATATTCCAACGGAGGTCGCTTACACTTTTAAAGGGGCTGTCGACCCTGCAGGAATCTTTTCACACCCTTCTTGAAGAACTCCACGCTGTAATCTCCAGGGAAAACCTCAATCGGGAGTTCATTCCACAGCCTGAGCGTTCGCGCTAGGAAACTCCTTTGAAACCATGCAGTGCGATACTTCTTTGGTTCCATGTATGAAGAGATTAATGAAGCGAAAGAGTCTTTTAGTATCTTTGCCTTCCTCGGGAGGGAGTCGGCGTTGTGATATGAATGTAGTCGGAAAACCCAGTGCAAGCCCTTTCCCTGGAGGTCGGAACTTGGCCCACGATGGCATCAGGGAGTCAATTGGTGGATTAGCATTTGAAATCTCCTCCTGTATGATTGGCGTGTTTGATGTATCCAAAGAGTTGAGTGAAAAGCACAGACGTATAAAAAGTGTTGTTCGCGCTAGAGTCGTCACGTCGTTGAGAGAGTGTGCTCACAGTGTGAGATCCAACTGTCAAGCACACGGCCTGCCTGATGGTAAGCAGTATATTCATCACTCGCGCGTCGACCTTGTTGGGTGGAGACATTGCTGGTGATTTTAGGGACGAACTGGTCTGGAGCTGTGAATACTGCAGGATCATATTAGGCTGGTCATTTTACTTGTGTAAGCGACGTCCGTAATCAAAGTTAAACAATTTTGTGTCAAAATTGTCATAGTAGTTGTGTGAGAGAGCAATTGCTGCAGAGGGGCCCGACCGACTTCTATTCGTGTTGATTACTCCATTATCCAGATATTTTATATTAATTAGCAATTTATTGACTTTCCAAAGACACTATATTAAAAGTCAATAAGTTTTTTTTTACGTTAAATAAATACATATCGTAGTACAAAATGATAATAATACGATGACAATTTTGATGCAATTACCGTTATAGAAATAGTATTTTCTAAATGTTGTATGAAAAGAAATCAGTTATTTTATTTTTATTCGTTTGACAAGTTGAGAATGGTTGACAGTTGCTCAAGATGTGTCAACATTATGTATCGAGTACGCACACCAATGATGCTTTGCTCAATATTGGATTTCTAAAATATATTGTAAATAGCACAAATTCGCCCCAATTAATTCTTATTTCATTATCATGCCGGAAGTTATTTATCCGCTGACTGAACTAATTTTGATGATTATTTTCCATTCGATATTTTCCAGTCATACCATTCTCAACGTTGCGAAATCAGGGTCTAGATTTTTGACGTGAAGTTTTTAGAGTTGCGGAAGTCAGGTGGCAGGCGACAGTTTGGTAGGCAGCTTTATCATGTTGCTCGATCTCCTGCCGAACCTTACCTACTAGACCTTGTCCAATGCTTAACATCAGGCAGGTCGTGTGTTTGTTTGCCAACTTGTCGCATCAAAAAAGAACTTGGGTTGCCAGATCGAAGGACCAAAATGACTGTCTTTCTTTTTAAAGAACACATAATTAGTTCATATTATCATGGTAATGCATAGTTGTCTATTGTGTTTTTTTATAATTTCGGAAGTACTAGTATCTGGCAGCCCTATGAAACACCTATTAAAACTGATTAAAAGTGTGGACCCAACACGTACAATATTACAATAATTACTTACATATGTTGCAAGTTTTTCGAGAATTATGTACGTCGGGGGCCGCCGTTTGAATTTTTTTGTTACAAATGTTGCGTTACGGATGCGAACCGCCGCCCCCCCCGTGCCGAACGCTCAGTCATCGGGACTCTATCGTTGCTTCTAATATAATATTCATTATTGTATCTCTGTTTTCCTTTAGTTCTGCTGGACGGAGCTATTTATTTCTCTTTTCATTAAACGAACTACTCTGAAGTTAGTCCAAGTTGCTGGTGGTATGGAAGAGAAGGACGTTAATTTTAAATGTAGAAGCGTGAACCGCATAAGAATGATTGCGACCGACACTTGTTGCCAACTTCAGAGTACAATGACGTACGTTTGAATGTTGGCATAATGTTTTTGAAAATGGCGCTGTTATCTGGTTTAGATCGTAATGTTTGTTTAATATTAATTTATTGTAAAGATATTATAGGTTGGCATATCAAAATATGTTCTCATTAGTTTTTTCTTTTTATTATGTTATTTGTAGATACTGACTTAGTAATCGCCATACAGGATTGTAATCTTTTTTGTTATGTATGTATATTTATATATATGTATGTCACTCGTGTGTATTTGTTGCGTGTATGTAAACGATAGATGCTCGGTGCAGGGCGTAGAACCAAAGCGCCTTACGTGTAATGCGCGGGTGGCGCCGGAAGCGGCGCTTGTATACTCTTGAGCGACGGTCGTTGAACCCGCAGACTGCCTTGATGGACTTGTTCCAAAATTTTGGTAAAATATAAAAGCAAAATATATGTGTTTTTATTACGATTCGAATGTTTTCTTTTACACTATGTCCCGCTGTCTATAAGAGTCGTGGTGGCCGAGTGGTTCGACGAGTTGCATGCAACATCAGGGTTGCAAATTTTCAGAATTTCAGTACAGTGATCATTCACACTACAAGCGGGAAGGAAAAAATAACACGAGAAACCTGCAAACCTGCATACGTCTGAGAAGCAATTCAAAGGCGTATGTATAGTCGTGCTTGAGTAACGGCGATGGACTCGCCATCTGTCACGTTGGAGCCTGCTATATCTCTGGCGGAAATCTATGGGTGTGTGGGTGCTATCTATACATCCCTGCCTAACCCTACGGGGACCCTTGTGGGAAGGCGTGAGGAATATATAAAAAAAAAGCCAGGGTGCATGGAGAACCAAAAGGACCCATTTCCAGCATTTTTAAAATTTTTGTGTTTGTCTGTGCTTTAACTTTTGTAGGTAAAAATAGTACCAACTTGAAGTATTACTTAGTTTTTGTTCACTTTTCGCTTTTGTTCTGTTATGTATTTAATGTGGGTACTTATTGAATCTTGTTGACACAAGATTAGTGAAGTACAAGTAGGTAGTTTGTAAGTATATTGTGTGCATTCAGTCATTGTCTTGCTACCTAGCACAATACATGTGATTCTCTAAGATTGGTGTTTTATCGGACATAACAGATTCTCATCACAATGAGAAAATCGTACAAATTAAATATGTAAATTGAGTCCAGATCTCGCAATTACACACATTTTTTTTCTTGAGGATAATGCTGAAATCCCTCAGGTGAGATTGGGTGGGGGTTAAGCCCCCACTCTGAAGCTTCACGTAGTAGCCAGAATATATTTCTGAAACAAAACGGGGTGTCCGTTTTGTTTCAGAAATATAGAATATATTATATATATATAATATATATATAATATATATATTCTGTAAACGTTACGTTCTACGGAGAAAATAACAAGTCATAGCATATTATTATTCATATTTATTAATAAAAAATCCATATTTAACACAACTGTGTACATAGGTACTTAATGTTAAATACAACGTATCATTAATGGCACTTGTGTTAGTTCGCTGTTTCAAAACATTTCCCAAAAATAGGTTGAGATTCAAAACCAGTGGCGTAATTGTGACATCATCGGAGGGGAAATCATACCCTGACTGAATTTGACGTTCCCATCCTTGAGTGTCCGGTCGATTTAATCTAAGTAGTTGGAACGTGTCTACATTAATAAAAAAAATATCAATTATTTTTTTACTGATACAATGTGAAGGTAAGAAGACGACTTTCCAACTACCGAATCGCTTGGATATCAGCGAGCATGTACGAAGAGACTGATGTTCTAGAGAACTGGTACTCTCTCTGCCTAACCCGTGAGGGAATCGGTGAGATATATAAATGTATAGTTTCTGATCAAGCCCCTCTCGGGCACTTTGAACTCAGGGGGTATTGGATTCTGACCGCTCTGCCTACCTTATTACGCCACTATATGTAATTAAAGATTCTAACTTGGATAAAACCTTTTTGAACATTAAGTTACTAACTTCGCCTGTTTTCTATAAAGTAGCTACTTATCAATGAGGTTTTATCTCAGTTTATATATAATACATCATTGCTACTTATATACATTTTGTACAAATATATAAGCTTGATATTTCGTTTGTCTTTAGAACGAGTTTTATATTTTAAAGCCGAATTCTTTTAAATAAAAAATTTTTAGAATTTTGGATAACTTAATTCATTGATTTAGTGCTTGTTGCCTTAAAACTTAAATAATATAATAATAATAAATTTATGAGATGTTAACAATTATATTGTTGATATTTTACGTTATGCATAATAGCGATTTATCCACATGAGAAAGATATTTCATATAAATATTATAATGTACACCCCATTGTGTTACAAGAACCTTAAGTATTTATTCGACTGAAAGACTCCTATCTATATCTTACGAACTGCCTGACATTTGACATATACAGGACAAATATATTAACGCCATAGATAAGACAAAATTAAGGTAGACTGTAATTTTTATATGTTTATCCGAAAGAAAAAGAAAGAGGTTGTCAATTCTTATTTTACTGCTTATTTTAAGGGTAGTAAAAAATTTGGGGTCCACTGGGCTCACTAGTATATGGGGTAGGCAGTAGTTTACATGATGACGCAAGGCATGGCGCAGCAGAGTGGTAGGCAGACTGGGACGGCTGTCTTCGTCTCGGAGTGCTTCTCCTTGCTGCGTGAGCCCGCCTCATACTCGTACATGCCGCGGCCAGATGCGTACGCGCCGCCGCCCTGCATCGCCTGCGGAGGCAATCACAGGTCTGATGGTAAACGGTAACCAAAACCCAGACCATCTATTGGATTTATTTACATACATCACGCTGCGTCTCAAACGGGTACCTTTTTCGCACACACTCACTTTCCGCCAGAGATATATATTTTAGGTGCTGACGTGACATATGGCGAGTCCATCGCCGTTAGTCAAGCACGACTTACATTGTTAATATGTATGAATTAAAACAAGTTCATGTATTTGCTTCCTCGTATAGACTTGCAAAAGGTATTTTATAGTTATTTAAAATCAATTGAAAAATAAGAAAAATTTTATGTCAGTGATAAAAAATTAAATTGAAAAACGCGTGTACGACGCAACCTTTTTATGCAAAAAAATGCAAATATATATAAATGACATAATGATATCAGCCGCAGTCGAGTGAGCCATAGTAGAAGTATGTTACTCACGCTGGCCTGGTAGGCAGCGGCCTCCTTCTTGGCGAAGGGCGTGTGTCCTGGGGGGTAGTACACGGCGGGGCCGGCCACGTTCCTACTGCCGCCCACAGGCTTGGGGGCCGAGGCCGGGGCCGGGGCCGAGGCCGAGGTGGGGGCCGAGGGGGCCGAGGCCGAGGCGCGGCCCGTCGAGCTTTCGTGCGTCACTTCCACCTTGCGGCGGACCACGCCGTCCGGCTGCGTGGGGAATCGCTGGAAATAATTGTACATAAGTATTTTGTACATAGTTACTTACAATAATTGTAATAAAACATGTACAATTTACCTTCGTTTTTATATTTTAACATTTTTTACAGTCATTTATGAATTATGAAAAATATAATAATAAAACATTATTCGGAGTGAGCATAGTTACTCCTTTTAATAATGTTGTCATTTTGTAATCTTTTAAGACTTATTGTAACGTCACGAGGATATGTTCACTTTCACAAGACCCTATAACTTCATCCTAGAATGGTGTAGGCAGAGGTGGTACACCAACGGCCATTATGTTTTATGAATGTACTCACAGCTTCCGGAAAGTCAGCGAGTAGGTCGTCCAGCCTCTTGGGGGGCTGCTGGGTGCCGGAGGAGGGCGTGGGGGGGCGCGGGAAGGGTCCGGGCGAGGGGGAGGGGGGGAAACGCTGCGAGCTGTTCTGGGACGAGTACGACGTCTCCGAGATCTTGTACGACGATGGACCCTGGACATCATCATAGCTACCATCAGGACTAGATAGCAGTAACTTCAGAGGGTAGGCATAGAATATAGAAATTCCTAATTATTATTATTCCTAATTCCTTATATTATATACTAAATATATCTTCACGCCTTTCGACAAAGACGTGTGATTAATAAAATAATTAAAAAAAAATCTTTGTAAAATATGTTTTTTTTTTAAATTTGATTCTAAAATTAGATTGTCTATAGATTCCAGCTGATCTGCGAAACGGCTGGTCCAATTTTGACGGGACTTTCACTGGCAAAAATTATAAGGAGTAAGTAAGTAGGCATAATAGTAACATTGGAATAAGGTGAATGAAAATATAATTGCAAGGCTTGGCTTTAAAAATATAAGTAGGTGTACTCACGTAGGGGGGATGTCCATTGTGCGGCTCGGTAGGCAGCAGGTGCTCAGGGGCGGAGAGCACTGTTCGCTCTGAGTTGAGCTCTGCAGATACATGAATGCTTAATATATGTATGTATAGAGGGTGCACTAGAAAAAAATACTTAGGGCATAACGGGTTTCAGTCAATTTGGAGCTGCCCGACTGTGTTGGCAGCAGAGGGATTAGTCCCATTATGCTGAAAACACAGTATAACTCTCCGAACACAGAGTGACAACACGCAAGTGATACTTCGGTATTGTAAGGGTAAATAGGCTGCGGTAACCGTTTTCCATCGGGTGGGCCGTATTGTTTGCCACTCTTGTTGTATAATAAAAAAAACAATTCTCAACTCAACCTGTTATATAATAAGGTAGAGAGTAACTCAAGCACGTTTTGAATTCTTATCAGACGTATGCAGGTTTCCTCCCGATGTTTTCCTTCACCGTAAAGCTCGTGGTGTGACTAATCACTGTACTTAAGTTCAGAAAAACTCATTGATACAGTCGGGATTCGATCTTGCAATCTTTGTGTCGCAGGCAACTACTCGAACCACTCGGCCACCACGGCTTATTAATATAGGATATAGTATATAATATATCTCGCTCAGAGTATCAGCATTGCTAGCCAGCGTGACAATGCTGTCTAGCAATTTAGCTGATTTGGGGCAAATATATTACATGAATATAAATAAATAAATACCTGGGACAATTCCAAACAAATTGACCTAGTCCCTAATTAATCAAAGCTTGTGTTATGGTAACTAGACAACGATATATTTACTTATATATATAGATATATACATAAATACATAGGACATCCAAGACTAAGGTACAAATAGTCGTGTTCCTCACCCAAATGCTCTCAGCGGGATTCGAACCCGCGACCTCAAGTTTCGCAGTCAGGAACTCTAAGCACTAGACCAGACGGTCGTCAAGTATATGTGATTAGTTGTACAACAGATTTTTGTAATATATTGAAAACACGTTGGCACCTAATATACCTCTGGCGGAAAGTAGGTGTGTGGGTATTACCTATACACCTCTGCCTACCCCTTCGGGGACCCTTGTGGGAAGGCGTGAGGATAGATAGATAGAGATTATTGAAAACCAACAATCATAGGAGATATGAATATCACTAGGAGACTTACCATCGGTGCTGGTGACGTGTCGGTACTGGCGTATGTGGGAGTTGCAGTGCGAGCAGTGCTGGCAGCCTGCCGGGGGGGACTTGAGCGTGTTGGTGGACCTGCAGTACATTCACACACAAATCTTACAGAGTCCGTCTCCCACAGCAGGTAGCCAGTTAGAATCCCGACATGTAGCATAAAAACGGTGAAGGAAAACATCGAGAGGAAACGAGTTACGACGATGGACTCGCCATCTGTTACGTTGGTACCTAAATATAAAATATAGCTCTGGCGGAAAGTGGGTGTGTGGGTACCACCTATACACCTCTGCCTACCCCTTCCAATTGTGGGAAGGCGTGATTATAAAAAAATACTAGAATAATAATAATAAACAATAATTGTTTTGAAGAAGCAAGTATATATTCTATGACCAGAAGTTGTGGTACTCACGAGGAGCGCAGGTTCTCGGTGGAGCTCAGGTAGGTGTGGTGGTGGTCGGGCTGGTCCGGCAGCGGCAGGGACGTGGGGTCCTGGCCCGTGGGCACCTCGTACGTGTATGTCTTCACCGTCGTGGTCACCTTGCTCATGGGGGTGCTGGACCGCGACAGCTGCGGAAGATATCACACATTATGCCCCCCTGATGGTAAAACGGTCACCGACATATTAAGTATATTTGTGTATTACTGTTGTTTAAATGATTAATAGATAGTGCAGACCTAATGCATAATGGTAAGCGGTCACCTTAGCTTATAAGCGCTTGCAATGTCAGGTATGTCTACCAATTTCATATCGTTGCTGTGTGGTGGCTGAGTGGTTTAAAGTCATTTCTGCATTTTAAAGATTGCACGTTCGAACTCTGCACCGTGATTAGTCACATTACGAGCTTTAAAGAGAAGGAAAACGGCGAAAAAAACCTGCATATGTCTGAGGAGAAATTCAAAGACTGTATTTTTGTGCGTCAGAAACGGCGACATTCTCGCCATCTGTCACGTTGGCTTAGTGGCAAGTTTGCCATGCTTACCGTGGAGGTGTGCAGGCAGTGGTCGCAGGCGGGGGCGGCGAGGGCTGCGGGGGCGGCGGGGGGCGCGGGCACCACGCGGGACTCTGTGGACACGAATTCAAATGTCATCTGTCATGCTGCTGTCAGCTGTTATGTTTGAGCGTTCGCAGAAGGAAACTCCTTTGAAAGCGCACAGTGCGAGACCTTTGTGGTTCCAAGGTATGGGGATGAAAGAGGTGCGGTGGTAGAAGGTGGAAGTGGGCATCATGTCGAACAATTCTGCAGAACACTCCCCGTTATACAAGCGGTAGAACACACACAGGGAGGCAAAGTCTCTCCTCAGACTTAGTGATTCCAAGCCGCTTGTAAGCATGGGATCATCGACAATTCTAGCGGCGCGTTTCTGAACCGCGTCAAAAAGCTGGTGTCCAGGGGTCCAGCGCGCAGAGACCTTTGTGATTCCAAGGTATAGATGGATATGATGATTGGAGAATTAATGATAATGAAGGAATAATGAATGAATGAAACCTGTCTTCTCCTCGCGGAACACCTCCTGGCGCAGCTCGGTGCGCGCGGGTCCTCCCCACGAGGCTAGCTCCTCGCGCCTCAGGGTCGAGTAGCCGCTGGAGGGCGCCTTGGCTGGCGTCCTGGGGACACATCACACCACTTATTGCCACTTGATACACTTCGCTGAACATATGACAGGTGGCGAGTCTGTCGCTCTTTCACAAGCAACACTTGAGAGATTTCCCGTTTGTTTTACTAAGATGGTCAACAAGCGAGGACGTCTGATGATAAGCGGTTACCGCCGTAAAAGCTTGCAACATTGCGAATATCACTAGCGTGTCCTTTTCACTCCCTTCTTGTAGTACTCCATTTTCAAGGCAATTGTCACCCAAGGCAACGAGCGAGGAGAGCGATTGTTTAGACGAAAAAAATGTTTAAAATTCCTTCGATAATCGTATCTTCGAGACGAGAAACTCTCCCCGTCTAAATGGGCCGTTATACTGGTTCTTACATGATGTACTCACAACGAATCTCGTGATGTGATAATTTTTTTTTTGCAATAACAACAATAATAATAATAAATTGGTGTTTATGAAGAATGTTCATACATATTGTGCTGAGTTTTCAGCATGCAAATTTAGGTCAGTGTTTAAATAAGTCTTTAAGCCTATAAAAGTTATTATCTAGTTACAATTGAATTCTGAACTGACAACTTATTGAAGCAAGGGTATTTAATCCGCTTGTTAGCAAGCCAGGCCAAAGCCAAACTGCCTGACCTTCTGGTAGACCTTGCCTGCAAATGGAGCTCGCTTTCGTTTCTAGGATAATATGAATTAAAAAGATAATGTATGCTTACCCCATCTTGTAATCGAAAGATGAGCTTTCAGCTGTGTCAGATGTATAGCCACCTGGAAATATTATGACGTACTTATATGGAACTAATTAGCAGTGCCCGCGACCTCATCCGCGCTGAATATATTAAATATTTGTTAAATTTCTAAAATAAACTAGCCTAGGTTACTCCTTATTACACTAGCTATATGCCAGTTAAAGTAAAACATCCTGTCGTTATTTTTAATCAAATTCAGTGCCATCAAAATCGGTCAAGCCGTTGTAGAGATTAGCCGAAACAAACAGACAGACAAACAACAATATTTACCAATTTTATTTATTTGAACCCTCCATACCCCATACTAAATAATTAAGAACTCACTCTTGTATAGCTGCCTCTCCTGATCCTTTTGAAGGTCATCGAGAAGGGAGTCCAGCTCGTCTACGTTGTGCGACAGGTCCTTGGTCACCTTGGAGGTTTTCACCTTCGAATACCCTGCAACACATCGCATCGATCCTTCAATTACCTTATCATGCGTGTAAACATTAGCCACATGCCAGTTTGCTAACTTGGCTTGTCATCTTAGTGGTTTCTCTACGAAGGTTACAAGCGAGGCTTCCAAACGCCTGATGGTAAGCAATCATTGCTTATGGACGTTTGCATCAGGGCAATGCGCACTGGCGGTAGCCTGAGCGTTCCTGGATGAAAACTGCTTTTAAAACTAAATTTACGGGGGGCTTGGGGCTTGGATTAGTTCCTCGTCGATGATGGTTGTGAATTGTAGACAGTCCGTGCCCAGTGTTTCTATTCAGCGCCTCTTTGCAAAATCCTTTTCTGTTAGCGTTCTTTAACAATGACATCAGTTGCGGAGTTAAGCCATTGCCATACAGTGGGTGAGGGTGACAGAAAGGGATTTTGTCTAGAGCAGGGTTTATTAAACTTTTGGCTCCGCGAACCCCTGTGAACTCCCAAATTAACTAATTTAAACACCTTTTTTTCTTCTTCTTGTCTCAAATTGAGTCAATTTTAGCAGTGAGCTTGGGCAATTTTAATCTTAATTCTGACTCGGTATCAAGTCGATTTCTGTATTTCATTTTTATCATGACCTATTTTGATAACCCTAATGTACGGTAGAGGATACTGCCATCCGTGCGCTGTACCGTTAGGTTCCCTTCCCACAGAACCTGTTCAAACTGTTATACCTGGTGTAGAGCTGGTGGTGTTCTCGTAGTTGTAGGTCCTGGTGCCTGTGGAGCTGCTGATGGCCGGAAGCTGCCTGTCTTCTCTCTCGTAATAGTACGTCCTCGCTTCTGATGCTTTAGGCACCTTCTGGGCGGGGATTGTGAATTCCTGGGAGATGGGGAATAAGTGATATTTTCAGAAGGGACTTATGACGCACTTCGGAATAAGATCTTATCTCTAGTGATATATACATACATACACGCCGAGTCCCTAACGGGGTAGGCAAAGAGTATAAAGCGCCAGTTCTCTCTAGACTTACATACCTCTTTCGATTCGTCCAAATTCATCAGTCTCTTCATACATGCTCGTAGGTTTCGAGTACTCTTGACGTTCCCGTCCTTGAGCGTCCAATCGATTTGAATTTTGAACCAGTGGTTTTCCTCTGCCTCTTCTTGCACACACTTTTGCTTTGTATATCTGTTTCGTCAATCTTTCTTCACTCATCCTTTCTATGTGTCCAAACCAACGTAACCTGCCTTTCTTCATCTTTACAATCACGCCCTCATTCACGATGATGATATATGGACATTATACATTTGCTTGGAATCTTGCTAGATTGTATAATATATTATATGTTAATTCGGCTAATAATCTATCTCTATGCCAAATTTCATTCAACTCCACTGAGTATTTTTTGCGTGAAAGAGAAACTAACATCCATTTGACGGCCGTCTAGTGGTCAGAGCTACTGACTGCGAAACTTGAGGTCCCGGGTTCAAATCCCGCAGAGGACAGGTATTTGTGTGTTAAACACGACTATTTGTACCTTAGTCTTGGATGTCCTATGTATTTGTGTATATATCTATCTATATAAGTAAATATATCGTTGTCGTCTAGTTACCATAACACAAGCTTTGCTTAGTTGGGGACTAGGTCAATTTGCGTGGAATTGTCCCAATTTTAATCACAAACTTTCGCATTATAATATTACTAGCTGTGGCCGCTTCGTGACTTTTTTAACTTTCGTAAAAATGATATTTTTTTCAATAAAAAGTATCCTATGTTACTTCTAATTCGTCCAAAAATATGTGTACAAAGTTTTATCAAGATCGGTTAAGTAGTTTTTACGTGAAAGCGTAACAAACAAACTTACATTCACATTTATAATATTAGTAAGGATAATAAGGATATTAGAAGAATGACAATGTGAGTCTCACCTCAACAGTATGCAGATCCTTCCTGTCATACTTTCCCGTGGGATGTTTCTCTTCCTTGTATTCGTAATGGTACTCCCTGGTGCCAGCCCCTGCCCCGTCGCGCCCCAACGAGTTCAGCTTGCTGCCTTTCGGGATCAGCTCGGATTTGATCATGTCTGTAATGTAAGTATGCTTTTGTTATTTTTTGTATATTATCTATATATAAAGTATATTTTCTACATATTAGATTTTCTTGTATTCTAGTGAATACAAGAAAATCGAATTCGCACTGCCACCTATCGGGTTCAGTTTTTCATCTTAATCTTGAGAGAGAGAGAGAGAGTTTTGAGACTGAACGCATGGTGATTGATGAGTTTTACCATTACAGAAAGGATAAGTCTTGTTGGCCATGGCACTCGAGTTGTTCAAATACTTGCTTGCAACACAAAGATTGCAAGTTCGAATCCCGACTATACCAATGAGTTTTTCCGAAAACTTACGTTCAGTGAGTCACACCACGAGCTTCGGTGAAGGAAAACTAACTATACACCTCTGCCTTCCCACAAAGCAGAGTTGTTGTAATTAATATCTATTACTTTAATGTATATTATGAATTAAAAAGTACGGTATAAAGGTTATTGTGTTACCGAATTGTTCGTCTGTGTAGGGCACAGTTCCGCTGGTGGAATACTCCTTGAACTCCTTGTGCTTGCTGTAGGACTTGGTCGTCATCGTCACTGGCTGGTGCTGACTGCAACAATGATACACTTATAAGTAAAATAATATCCTCACGCCTTCCCACAAGGGTCCCCGAAGGGGTAGGCAGAGGTGTATAGGTAATACCCACACACCCACTTTCCACCAGAGGTATATTAGGTGCCAACGTGACAGATGGCGAGTCCATCGCCGTTACTCAAGCACGACTATACATACGCCTTTGAATTTCTTCACAGACGTATGCAGGTTTCCTCTCGATGTTTTCCTTCACCGTAAAGCTCGTGGTGTGACTAATCACACTTATAAGTATAAAGAAAGAACGAACTTATACTAATTACATAGGATACATGTATTCCAAAACAAGTCAATCAATTGAATTCTACGCAGGGCAGTATAGCTTCACGCCCCCCCCACAAGGGTCCCCGAAGGGGTACGTAGAGATGTATAAGTACCCACACACCCACATTCCGCCACAGATATATTTTAGGTGTTAAATCGACGGATGGCGAGTCAGTCGCCGTTACTCTTCTACGCCATACAACGTTGGATCTTAAGAAAAATTTTATGCATTCAAGAATCCCAACATCTATATGAAAATGGCCGTCCGGTCTAGTGGTTAGAGCTACTGACTGCCAAAGTTGAGGTCGCGGGTTCGATTCCCGGTGAGGGCAGATATTTTTGTGATGAATGAAATGAACACGAGTATTTGTACCTTAGTCTTGAGTGTCTTATGTATTTATGTATATATCTATCTATATAAGTAAATATATCGTTGTCAAGTTACCATAACACAAGCTTTGCTTAATTTGGGACTAGGTAGATTTGTGTGGAATTGTCCCAAGGTGTTTATGTGTCAAGTTGGCACCAAAAATTTTAAATATGTGTGTTGTAGTCACGTCCACGGCCCACCGGTGGGCGTGAGCGTAGTACGATAAAGGTATCAATTAAGCATAATATTTAAGCAGCTGGCAGCGCCAAATCAAGCTTTGTGTGTCACGGCTACGCACAAATACCAACTGGTCCCGCCACATAAGGGCACGACTGATTGGACTTAATCAAGAGATATATTTATTCAACAACTACTACCCAAGTAAAACACCAAGCTGAACTACACTTGTATCTACTAAAATGTATGCGTAAATTATATAATGAAATTACTACATACTACTATTTACGCAATATATAAATTTACTAGCTTATGCCCGCGGCTTCGCCCGCGTGGAGTTCGAAAAAGTAGCTTATGTATTTTCCTGCTAGAATCGGTTCAGCCGCTATGCCGTGAAAGAGCATCATACTTTATAATACCTATTAGAACTTTGAATTTTCGGGAAATAAAAAAAAATAAGTAGCCTCCTATTCCTAGGTAATAAGCCATCACGATTTCAACTTTCAGCCAAATCCGTTCAGCCGTTTTCCCGTGAAAGAACCGCAAACATCCAAACTTACAAACTTTCACATTTTATAATTTTAGTAAGATATTAACCTTATTTATTTGTATATTTTTTTCATATGTATTTTTTTTGAACTTATCCATATTAGCGTAAATGACCACGTTGTCGTTCTAATTATTATGAAAAATAAAATATTCAATACCTTGGTACAACACAGAGATTCACGAGAAAAACTATAAATATTAATTGTTTTTACTAAAAAAAAAAATAGACAAATGTAATATCATCGTCAGCTCTCTATAATGTATGTTGCAAAAATAGTCCACCAAAATCAAATATGTACAATATGACACTAAATTATTTTCAATCGAAGAAAATATTTGCCTAAATGTGGGTAGTTTTAAAGAGTTCTAAATCGCGCTATCGAAGTTTTCTCGCCAGATCGTTCAAATAGAGGCTCCAAATGGTCATCGCCGGGGGATCAGCAGCCACGGAACAAACCAGTCTGCCAAGCTGGTCTAAATTGGCGTTCATTGAGATGAGCCCTTAGGGGACTAATTAAAGTGGAAGGTATGATATCTACGGGATGGTAAAGTCTCCGCGGAGAAGCGCAAAACGTACGTTAACTCGATCCCCCCTTTTTTTTACAATTGTTTATAATTTGAAAACGTTAGAATGTTTCTTTAAAAAAAAAAACAATTCCAAATATTAAATTTCGAATTGTTTTTTTTCTTTCTTGTTTTAAATAAAATGTGATTGTATGAGGGAGTGCGAAGGTTACAATGGTAACGTAAAAAAAACAATTCCAAATATTAAATTTCGAATGTCCAATTCCGTTCAGTAGTTTCTGTGTGAATAAGGAACAAGCATCCATACAAACTTACTTTCTCGTTTCGTTTCGAGTAGGATTAAATTAGTGAGAGCTATGGAAGCCCTTGGCACGTGTAGTTGCCTGCAACACAAAGATTACAAGTTCGAACCCCGACCAAATATTTCTTTTTTTTACTATGATACGGTGATTATTCAAATGTCGAGTTTTACGGTGGAGGAACAATTGAAAAGAAACTTTTTGATTAGAAATTTAAAGCATTTTTTATAGTCGTGGTGAAAAAACGGCGAAGGACGCCATCTGTCATTTTGGCGCCGAAACATCGCAAACGAATAGTGTTCTACTACTTATAAATCCAATCGATAAGAACGAAGGTCGCATTATTTGCTAATAATTTAAAATTTGGTTTCTTTATTAATGTAGGTATACGAATAGTATTTTGTTTTTGTTTATTAGTATATGCCTACCCCTTCAGGGACCCTTGTCAGAAGACCTGCGGATTATTATTTATATGTATAGAACATGTATATAATTTTTTTTTTATCACATACATACAAGGTTTTTTAAATAATAATCTAAAAATATCTGTCAGTTGGGGCCAATTTGAAATTCGAAGCCGTACACGATTTTTTTACTCGACGCTGTCTCTGTCATACGATATTCCAATTTCAAACATGGCGCGAGTTCTAAATCGCGCTAGCGAAGTTTTCCCGTCACTAAAAGTAAGTCCAACTTTTAACTTTGCCCAACCGGGAGTCAGCCCGCTCGAGGTAAACCAGTCTGGCCAAGCTGGTCTAAATTGGCCACAATCAGATGACCTACACTTAGGTAACCCACACAGATGGCCCTGTCTAATCAGGTGTCCCATTCGATGCCCGTTCCTAGTGAACGTGAATACCTCCGAGATGCGTTGCATATAAGCCACAGGTTAGAACTGAAGCGGCTTACTCGACTCCCACTTTTTGCCTTAGGTCAATGTCATTTTGAGTTTTTTTTTTATATGGCAGGGCTTTATTACGTATGTTCACGTCTGCCCTTAAGGGCCCCGCAGTAGCCAGAGGAGTAACACCCGCTAAGACAAAGTTTTCTTCCAACCATTCAAATTTGTATTTTTCTTTTATATTTGCCTTCTCTTTTATTTATTCTAATTTAAGTCTAATAACCTGTAAGTCTGGTGACCTGTAACACAGGTTTCTCAAACCTACCTCAGGCAGCAGTCTCTCGCAATTAAAGGAATCTACATAGCTGTGTATCATACAATTGTCTTCCTAGTTGCTAATATGTTTTGTGAGAGAATAAAATGAAAAAAATATTATTATTATTGTATGAAAAATCGGTGTACGCTGGAGTTCAAACCTGTAATCTATATTTTGCTATTGACTTGAACCATTTATCTTAAAAAATATCGTAGTTAAATGCTTCAGATAGTGTAGCGTAATGGAGAATTAGGATCACAGAGCGCTGAAAGACGGGAGCTGTCAGAAGGGTATCGTTCTTTATGCTATAAACGGGTTTTCTCAATACAAGGAGTGATATCTCAAATATTTATAGCATCAATCCTTTTTTGACATACTTACGAATAAAATGTGATAGTCCCTTGTGATTGTGCTACATTGTAACTCAAACCATTCGTGCCCAAGTGATAAACAAGACATTTTTGTCGCGAGCGAGATTATATTAATTAATCCCGATGAGAGATTGACAGCTGCAGAGGTGACTAAGGATACAATGAGTAACATCTTCGTTATAAATATATTTTTTAATAACCGTAATTTTGATATATAAAAAAAAAATATTATGGTGGCCGAGTTGTTCGAGTGAGCCTGCAACACAAAGATTAAACCTACATACGTCTGAGATGAAATTCAAAGGCGTATGTCGTCGTGCTTGAGTTACAGCCATGGACTCGCCATCTGTCACGTTGGCACCTAAAATATATCTCTGGCGGAAAGTGGTTGTGTGCGTACTACCTGTAAACCTCTGCCTACCCTGACCTTTGTGGGAAGGCGTGACATATATATATATATATATATATATATATATATATATATATACTACACACCATTGCTTAAGCCTTCGAAGACCCTTGTGGGATTGTGTGCAGGATACCAGGCTACCATAGTCTGGCAAGATATGCTTGCAACCTTTGCAGTATTAAAATAAAATTTTAACACATCGCTAACAATGCGCTGTACGAAAATAACCTTTCATGCGAACGGTCTATTACGAAATTCGCACCTTCATACAAACACGTGGTCGCTTCCAAAGTGAATACCTAGCAAAAATGAACTTTAACACCTTAATATTAAGGTGTGCTTGAAATAAATATCGATGAGTTTACATGAAAATATAAATTGGTGAATGTAGTACAAACATTAACTAAAATAAACTGAGCGTCTGAGGTGGCACATTAAAGAAACATGCACGGGTTAATCTGACCCGTCGTCTGGTTAATATGAAGTGGTTTATGGTCATTTAAGGGTTAAATTAATCTATGATAGGCGAATAATAAAATGTACGTGTGTCTGTCTCTAAAGCACGTCTTCGAATCTCTTAGCGCCCGCTATTCTTCCCTATAGTTCACAGTGTAAGTGTGCAACCTTCCACTAATGTTTGAGTATTGGCGGTACACACTGATTACCTATAAGTGCACACGCACACTACAATTAATAGACTCGTGTTATACTCCTGGAATCCCGCAACTCCCTCGACTAGAAATTGGTGGGGCGCGTCTTCATGATGGCACTATCTATAATCGTGCGCAGGTTTCCTTTATAACGAAGTTTCACCTGCTTTAATTCAGGTTTGTCATTACTTTTCGGCTCCA